>JAMKQA010000660.1:0-30990 GCA_024699735.1 Posidonia australis | reverse complement strand
CTAGGTCCTCCCGCTTGGGGACTAAGTCGAGGTTAAAGGAATATTGTTCCAGGAATGCCTGTGTAAGGTCATCCCAAGTCCTGATGGTGGCCATGTTGAGGGAAGTGAACCACTTCAACGCGGGCCCTGTGAGACTCTTCTGGAGCAGGCGGATTAGCAACCTTTCATCAGCCTGGAGCTGAGCGAGGTCTCTGCAATAGGCTTTAAGGTGGGAAATGGGGCAGCCCCTACCATTATATTTTTTGAATTCCGGGATATGAAAGTTCGGGGGGAGAGTCGCCTCTGGGAAATAGCAGAGGTCTCGGAATTGGTAGGACTGGCGGTCCCCACCTTGCACTTGCCGGAGAGTGTACTCCATATCGTTTACTCTAGTGAGGAGGGCATCTGGAGCTACTGCAGTTGTGGATTGTGCAGTAGAGGCGGGTGCCACGTACACTGTATGGGTCGCCCCTAAGGGCTCCACCATTCCGCCGTCTGGTGCTACGGTAGGATGGCCAGTGTACCCGTGCATAGGTGCAGTGTGCTGTGGGAGGAAGGATGATCCTTGTGTGTGATAGAAGGGTGAAGAAAAAGCAGGTAGTGGTGCAACAAGTGGTGCAGAATGTGGGAGCAGGAGTTGTTGAACCGGGATGGTGTCAACACTCATAGATGGTAATGCTCCCGCCGGCCTAGGAGGCTGGCCACCATATAGGAGGGATGCATGTTGAGGTGGGTGTTGTGCTGGTGTAACAGAGGGTAGTGCCGACACCCCTATCGCCGGAGAGACAAGGGATGGCAACGACTGTGGTGGGAGTGCAGTAGGTGCAAGCTGTGGTCCTAAGGCCGGTTGCGCAGGCAACTCGGGAGCTGGGAAAGACAGAGCTGAGAAGGGCTGGAATGCCAGTGCTAATCCCTACAGCTGCTGGGCGAGGGCCGACATCTGTTGCAGCTGCGCGGTCGCGGGATCGTCGCTGGTGGCTCCGACGGAAGGAGGCAAGACAGAGGCAGAAGCAAAAGGTTGGGATCCCAGTTGTCCAAACTGGGGAGTAGCTACTACTGAAACAACTGTAGTAGGAGGAGGGCAAGTAAACACATAGCCCTGGGGAGAGATAGGCTCAACTACTGTGGCCCCGACAGCAGGAGAAGACCAGGTAGGTGATCCCGATGGCGGGGGTGCCACGGGAACACGGAAATGAGGTGGTGGAGAACCTCCAAAGGCTAAGGCAAAAGTAGAGGCAGCAGAGATAACAGGAATAGACACAGGATGAGTGTCCCGAGGCAGGAACCTCCTCCTAGACAGCAGGGGAAAGGGACTCGCCAGCATACTAGGCCATCGCGGATCGCGAGCGAGTGAGGATCGGACTGCGGCTAGGATGAACAGGATGAGCTATCGTCGGAAGTGACGAATAACTCGGGGGTGCGATCAAAAGTAAGGTTGCAAAAGAGAAGTCAGTGAAAGGAAAAGATCTCGGGCTTAAGTTGAGGAAACTCGCGGGAATCCTATGCACAAAACAAACAAATTAGAAAAATGCAATGATTATGATGGTATGCAATGCGAATGTATGCTGCTAGTATGCACTCTCTCACCATCTAGGGGTGTCCTACCAGGCTGTCTACTCCGGGTTCACATGCTAGGGTAGATAGGTCTCCGACTCGAGGTTAGAAACAGTAAGGTCCCCATTCTAAATCCTAGCCAAAGCATAAGCAGTGAACGAGTGGTGCTTTCGGAGCCTTGACCTCTGCCAAAGCAATAGGCTGTGCCGCTTTACTAACACCGACACGACCCCAATTTAGAGGGAACAAGCCCGATTTTCCACCCTACGCCAAAGCCATTAGGGTGAACCACCGGAACATGTCCTTCGCAGACTGTATGGGTAAGCCTAGGAGAGGAGAAGATGCATGCCTTATATGATGTATGCGAAGTATGCTTTAAGTTTTTGACTTGCAAGTTTATTAAGCCATGGGGGAAAGATTTCGATTTGTCCCTAGTTTGCCTTAAGATTTGATTTTGGTTGTTAAGTCTTATTAACCAAGGAGGGGAAGCAAACATGTTACTATTCTCCTAGGCATGGCATAACAGGAAGGGAAATAAACATGCAAGTAGACATGGATAAAATAAAGTGATAGCATGTGCTACAACATGTACAAAAGTGCAGTGACATGGCAAATGTGTGGCAAAAATGAGATGCATGTAAAGGAAGACACCACTCAAAAGATAGCATGGCATAAAAAAAAAGCATGGCATGAGAAAATAAAGCAAGCAAGGAGAAAGCCAATGCAAAAGAGAAGTCAAAACGAAGCCGGGATCTGGTTATCCCCAGCGGAGTCGCCAGTTCCTGTAACCATGTTGGCGAGAATGGCCACAAATGGGTGGTATTTGCGCCAAAAAGCGGCAAAGCCACGGCAAAAAGAAAAGGGGAAAAGATGTAAAATGCAGGAATCGCCACCTAGTCTATTATGAGAGACGAGGAAAACCATAAAACACATGAAGAATCATGCAAACAAATAAAAAGGGGTTGCGTAAACCAGAAATGCGGGTAAGGATCCCTATTACGTGCGAGGAAGGTGTTAGGCACCCTCGCACGACCGACGAATCGGTCTTTTAATGATTTCTCTTTTGCAAATGTTGGCTTTCAGCCTCATGTTGTACGCCCGAGGGCGATATGCCATGCCATGCCATGCAAGTGCTTGTGGTGTCTAGAGTATAGGTGCATGATGTGTAGGGGTGTGTCCTAATGCTTAGAAACATCACTCATATGCCGGCCCAAGAGTTGATGCAAGAATATTGCATAATAAGATCAAAGATCTAATATCTTGAGCGATTTATCATCCTTGCTTACTATATGCCTAAATGCAAGCTACAATGCAGGAAAACTGCTGAAAACAGAGGAGTGCCTTCCTAATGCATCATGGAAGAAAGTCAGAAGAAAACCCAGAAGCAAATCAGGTCGAGGAAACAAGCAAAACACAGGAAAAACATGTTGTGTGCTACTGAAAACAGGCCATTGCGCCTGTTTGGTGTGCCAGACTGGTGCATCAGTCTGGAGCGCCACCTATGTGCGTCTAGGTGGGCCAGTGATGTATGCAGAGGCAAAAAATAGAGAAGCCAAGCAAAGCAAGACTTCAGAGGGTGTACTCTGGAAAAGCATGCAATAGAAATCAATCTGGAGAAACTTGGAAAACAGGCTTTAAAAGATTTAAAAAAGGAATGCAATGTAATGATCTTGAGCTCAAGGGTCTGAGGCCTCACACAAGATCTCAATCTATCTGAAATAGATGCAGGAAGCAATGATCCAGCCAAGCCTCCAGATCATGGACAGATACACATGGTTCTCACTAGGGATCAAGGCGTAATCAGTCTACCAGGTTCAGCCTAGTGCTGAATAACAAAGCAGAGAAAACAAATGGAAAACAGTTTGATTGAAAGCTGAAAAACATGCAAATGGCATCTCGGCAAACCATAGAATCAGTCAGGAAGAAACAAGCTTAAAACTCTGTGATAAAGTCATGCAAATATGGGGCTGAATGCAAGTGCTCTGATCTCTGACCAGTCTGGTGCGCCTACTGAGTGCGCCAGACTGGTGCGTGGGTTAGGTGCGACTGGGATGTGCGCCCCTAGGGATTCTGGATCAGACTGTGACCCGATCCAGAACCTACCCAGCAAAGATACAAAGGGGGATTCATGCAAGTTCTAAAGGGTCTATGCTATGGTAAAAACTGGAAAGCATGCTGCGAGTGTATAGGATCAAGAAATCATCATGAAAACAAAACATTTGAAATGCTTAAGAACGAACATGCTATGGATAAAACGAAACAAAACATGTATAAATGATGGTCAAATGTGCATGCTTCTACGTGCAAAGGTATACATGGTGCATGGCTAAACATCATATGCAAGGGAACAACAACACATGTAGATTACATGCTAGAAGTGCCAACGTAGATTAGCATGGAGGTTATTTGCATAGAACAACAAGCATGATATCATGAAAAACTACAAAAGCATGGAATAAAACAAATCATACGTAATGTTTTAAACATGCTTCATTCAATTCTGAAATGCCATTAAGAAATTAAAAAGGGAGGTAGAATGCCTACCTCACGAAGTGTTCCTTCTTCGTGATATCAGAGATAAGAGAACCTTTGTTGCTTTGGAAGGCTCTAGGGTGCAAGGAGGTGCTCCAGGGAATAAAAATAGGCTGCTGGACTGGTGGAGAAGCTCGTGCAGAGGTCGAGCTTCAAGGGAGAACGTGGCTAGGCGCAAGGTTTCTGCTCAGGATTCTCAGCTCTCAAGATTTTTTGGTCTCTTTTCGTGTCTCTTAAAATGGTGCCTATGGGGGTCCTTTTATTGGGATCTCTCAGGGATGAGTTACGGGCATGAGGAGAGTCTCGCAGACGAAGAGCCTAGAATATTCCACGGCACATTCGCTGCTGGAGGTAACAGCCAAGGAAGGTGGAAAGCCAGCAGTCGCAGCCTACGCAGCGTTGTGCGCCAGGGATGTGCGCTGGCTACGTGTGCCACCTATGTGTGCTAGGGAAGTGCGCTAGGTTGATGTGCTAGGTTGGTGTGCTAGGTAGGTGCTCTCCCCTATTGGTCTGATTTTCTAACTGGGCTGCGGGCTTGCTGTGGGCTTAGGGATTGGTCCAAGGGTCAGCCATATCCAAAGCAACAACTGAGGCCTTATCAATGAATTACCTCAAAATCGGGGTGTCTACACCTGGTATGTATAAATTGTGAATTTACATGAAGGATAAATGGTTTTAATGGTATGTTAAATATATGTTAATGATGTTTCCCCCATGTAATGACATGGAGGAAGTTGGAACCCAAATAAATAGATTTGGGCATGATTTTGGGTTTTAATCCCATAAATGAGTGAAAAAGGGATGATTTTGTGTGGTTTTGGGCATGAGACCCAATTTACGATTTTAGCATGGTTTTCATGGCTTAAGATGGGACCCCCAGTGGAGGACCAAGTGTTGCAAGGAAATAGAGTCCTACAACAAAAAGAATAAAATGGAAAATGGTTTGAAAAGAAAGTTGAAAGAGTTTTGAAATTGAAACACTAATAATGTGGTTGCCGAGCTTGAGACGGTGTAGGTTGAGCCTAGTTGTTCGGGTCACCGACGGTGTAGGCTGAGCTTGGGTCGTTGTACCTAGTTGTTCGGGTCACCGAGCTCATAACGGTGTAGGCTGAGCCTAGGTTTTGAGCCTAGTTGTTTGGGTCACCGACAGTGTAGGCTAAGTCTGGGTCATTGGACCTAGTTGTTTGGGTCACCGATGGGGCATCAGACAGAGACGTATCCCCGTGCACATATGAGAAATGATATTGAGGCCAGTTGGCCGGGGCGATGACATCCCACATGAGGAATTTCACCGCGGTAGTGCAGGAAGGTAGGGGAAGGATATCCTCACCTACTGCTTGTGCGCCTAGTTACCCCTGATCAAGGTAACAACAGTAAAGAAAAGTGGAAATGAATAGAGAAATGTGGTTTGGTCAGGATTGGACTTATGAAATAGTCCTATAATCCTGAAATGAAATGATGATGGTGTTTTTACCAGTTGCCAGCCTGTATTTATGATTTGGTTTTGAGCCCATGAGGCATTGTGTTTTAGGCTAGATTTGGTCAGAAATGTGAATTTGAAAAGTGTGATTTTGGGATGAAATCTGAAGTATTGCAGAGACATGTTTTGGAAAATGAATTCCAAAGGTTTTGAAGGAAAATGCAAAAGTGTGTTTTGAAAGAGAATGTGGTTTTGGAATGAGTTTTTACGGTTTTACCGAGATTTTGTGGTTTGTATATTTGGGGCGCGTACTGGGTGACTTAGATCTCACTCATGCGTGCTTATTTGGTTTCAGGTGCAGTCGAGTTTCGGTGCAGGAGTTGGAGCTTCTAGCTGCACATTGTGATCCTAAAGGTGAGCCTTAGTTACAGTTATTTGATGTTTCTGTAATTACTGTAATTATGCTTGATACTGTGTTTTGGTAGCGTGCCCGGAATCAGGGCGTTACATCAAGCCTCCTCAACCTGGAGAAAATCTACCACGAGTCGTCGCTGGAGGACAACCCACAATACTCCACAGGTTCACCTCCTTTCCCCCTGCTAAGTTTGTTTCTTAGTTTTGTTTATGTTCTCACTGCATCATCGTGTTATCCGGCCACACACATTCTTCATCTTTCCACATCGCCCCTTTTGACTTATAGAGGCCCTGGGATGGCTCGCTGGCAGCCCACAAGCCGCATCCACTTCCATAGCTGCCTTCGGAACCCAATTCCAGTGAGGTAGGTCAAGGAAAGAATCCACCCAACCCATCATGCATCCAAACATATAGGCATGCTCCCCTGCATCTCCTCTCGCTCCCAGCCACCTCGGAAAACCACCACAAAGCTCGCTAGGGCTCACGATCTATTTCCATAGTTGTGAGAACCAGTGAGCTCTGGTGAATGAAAAAGGAGGTTGGGGAAGCGAACCATATATCCTAGGACCCAACCTATAGCACGCACTCATTCATTATAGTCTAATCTTGCACCCCATGCATTTAATTAGCCATTTGCATCACCACGCATCATTCTAGAGTAGGGCAAAAGTTGTTGGTTCGCTACCCTATTCTGTCTCCAGCACCTACGTCCTGATTGCGCGGTGGACTTGCACATTGGACTTGGACGGTTTTACCAAGGGTAGACATGCAGCTAGCTTGTCCATTTGCCCATTCACTCCATATTTCTCCACCCTATATCCATGCATCCAGGCATAAATTCCAGCATGCACACTTTCATCTCATGCATTTTTTTTAATCCACATTAATCATGCTTATGACTCATATCATCATGCATGATTCACCTCATTCATTCACCTAACACCTTTTATTTAATCATACATCATTATATTTTCCTATCATTTATCTTTGCATCACTTATCATGCATCATGATATCCTTTCATCTCATTTAAGGCGATGACGATTACTATGTCAGATTCTTTTGATCGACGGTCTAGGATTTACATAGCGTAACTAAGCCCATTTACATTAATTTCCGCCACTTGCTTTTCATTTACATAATTATAGCATCAAGCATTCATACATACACTTAGACTAAGCAAGCATACATGCTTCAGCATTGGTGACACACAAGCGAGCGATTAGCCTAGAAAGATCAATTTCTTGGGCGTATAGGGGTGCCTAACACTTTTCCCATGTGTAACAGGAGTCCTTATCCTTTCTCTGGCCCGTAATGACCATTGTTTTGCATCCATTAGGCACGGAGCATGCACGCACATTCATGCATACGTTTGCATTCCTATTGCATTGATTTTCTTGTGTTTTCGTGATTCCAGGTTTCCTTGTCTTTCTAATTTTAAAAAGAATAGGTGGCGACTCTCTTTTCCTTATCCTTATTTTCTTTTCCTTGGTGTTTTCAAGTTGAGTATCCTTCCCTGGATTCACCATCTTGGTCGCGACCTTTTCGGTTTTCGTGTGTTCCCTCACACAAAAGTTAGTTTTGGCATGGTCACAAGAACTGACAGGATTGCAACCAGATCCTCGTGTTTAGGGATTGAGTCAAGGTTGAAAGAATACTGTTCCAAGAATGCCCAGCTAAGGTCGTTCCAAGCGTAGAAAGCGGCCGTGTCCAACGAAGTGAACCACATGAGGGCAGGCTCGATCAGATTCTTTTGGAACAGGCGGATCAAGAGCCTCTCGTCGTTGTAAGGTTGTGCAACATCTCTGTGAAATGCCTTCAAATGTGATATGAGGCAACCTCTACTATTAAACTTCTCAAATTTCGGGATGTGGAAATTCAGAGGGAGTGTCACCTCTAGAAAGTAGTAGAGGTCACGGAACTAGTAGGATTGGCGGTCCTCACCTTACACTTGATGAAGTGCCATTTCTAGATCATCCATCCTAGAAAGAAGGGCGTTTGAGGTTACTACTGACGAGACAGGCGCAGCTAAGGTAGGTGCCACGTATGTTGTATGGGTCGTGCATAAGCGCTCCTACGGATCCACCCACATGCCTCCTGGTGTCAAGACATGGGGGCCAACATACCCATGTGGGGATGTTGTGTGTGGTGGTACTATGATGCATGCAGTGGCTTGTGTCTGATGCTAAGATGGATGGAAAGCATGTTGTGCTCTGTGTGGTGTAGAATGTGGGAGCAACAGTTGTTGCACCAACACGGAACCAGGCAACAGGCTCAAGGAATGCTGTGCTCCTGCCAAGTCAGAAACGGGCCACCAAGTGATAGAGATGAATGTTGTACAAAGTGCGATGTAAATGCAAAAGGCAGGGAAGGCACTGCCATTGCTCGAGTCGTGAGTAGTTGGAGCGATGGTGAGGGCGCAGGTGCAATGAAGTGTGATTGTGAAGCTAATGTAGGGTGCACTAGGACCTCGGTGGTTGGAGGAAAGGAGACAAAAGCCAAATCGAGGGCCAGGGCCATGTGTTGCAGCTTCAGAGAGAGCGAGCAGATGTTGCGCTTGCATGGTAGAGATCCCCTCAACAAGCGAGCCGAAATGAGAGTGCACAGACGAAAACGGAGGCACGGAAACAATAGAAGTGACATACAGGGATGGAGGAACCGAAGTCAGGACCCCCTCCGGAGCAACTATAGGAGACTCACTGGTCTACTAGGCCATAGCAGTCCGCAAGCGGGCACAGAGAGGGCCTCGATGAAGGGAAGAGGTATTAACTCCAAGACGAGCTATGGTCGGAAGCGACACTAGCTCGGGAATAGAGAAAATGACCACTGGAGGCAACCCGCGAAAGAGACACTCGAGCTTCTAATCGAGGACCTCACATAAGCTACTTGCGGAGCCAGGCAGAAACAACAGGTATCAGAACTTGAGACAAAGAACAAAATGCAAGTTATTAGGGTGGCATGCAATGACACACAATGCAGATGAACGTCCTAGAATGCGCTTTCTCACAATGTAAGGTCCTATCCCATACCAAAACTATGGAACGATGGTGCATTAGGAGCCTCGACCCTGTCAAAGCATGAGTTATACCATTTACTAACATCGACACGACCCTGAACCAGGGGGCAGGTTAGTCACTCATCCTATGCCAAAGCCATAGAATGGGGAACCAGGGACTGCCCTTCACAAATTGTGGGTAGACTCAGAAGACGAGAAGATGCATTCTTTCTAAAATGCTCATACATGTGATATGCTTTAATGGCTTTTACTAGCTAGTTTTATTAAACAAGATAGGGGGAGAGTGCATATAAGTCTCTAGTTCTGCCTAATTTCCGTCTTTATTGTTGTCGATTTTATGTTAAATTAGTCAAAGAGAAGCAAACATGTCTCTACTTTCCCTAAGATGGCAAGTGCGAAAGGAGAAGAAAACACCCAAAGCATGGCAAACAATTGTACAACAGACGAAAGGCAAGATCATGGCATGTGCACGTGTCGTGTAAACATGATGGTTAAAAAGAAAGCATCCATCACATCAAACGGTAGGCAACATGGCATGTGCAAGTGTAGTGGCATTGCAAATGGTGTAAATGAAAACACTCGGCAAGCAAAAAGCAAGTATGAGCAAGCATGCAAACAAATATGGCGACAAGACAACAAATGCGAAACTAACAGAAACAGAAAGTTGAGCAAGCGAAAAGTGAAAAAAACGAAAGCCAGAGTCTTGAATCCCTCGTAGAGTCGCCAGTTCCTGTGATTATGTTAAAATTGACTTTCATGTGAAAAAACACACAAAAACCGAAAAGGTCATGACTAAGATGATAAATCTGGGAAAAGATACTTGACTCGAAAACACCAAAGAAAAGAAAACACGGATAAGCAAAAAGGGAGTCGTCACCTAATCTTTTTAAAATCGGAAAGACAAGGTGTGACCATGCCAACCCGAGGATTTGGCGTAGAGTCGCGCTAGAGCGAGGAGATCACAACCATGCCAAGATGGCGAAGGCGTAAGATAGGATGAGACGAAAAAGAAAAGGAGTCGCCACCTAGTCTTTGAAGGGAAAGACGAGGAAAACCACAAACAAATCACAAGAGTGAATGAGTGAGATGCAAATATGAAGGCCAGATGTCTACTATCCAGAGGATAGATAAGGATTCCTATTACACAAGGGGAAGGTGTTAGGCACCCCTGCAAGCCCGAGAAACTCGGTCTTTCTAGTCTAATTCGCTTACTAGAGGCTAAATGAATGCTTGATAAGCCTAGATTGTGCTATGAACATGCTAATATGAATGCCAAGACAAGGCTGGATGGATATGCAAGATGGTACGCGAAACCTGCGAAGAAACCCTCATGAAATGATGAAATCACTAAATATGACACCACAAAAAAACCACATGAAATGATGGGATTTTTGATGAGAAAGGCTCAGAAAATCATACAGGTTTCAACGAAATCAATAATACAAACAACTCAGGTCATTAGAATCATGAAAAACATTGCGGAAATCAAGATGGAAAAATTGCGAAGAAGTCCACGCAAAACGGGCAAACTTTGACATATGAAGAAATTCACATAAAATGACAATGTTTTTGTAAAGAATGATTTAGAAAATCACACCAATGTCAAAGTGACCAAAAATACAACAGACCTAAATCATTAGAAGAGCTGAAAACACCATGGAGATCCTAATGGGAAAATTGCAAAGAAACCCACATAAAATAGACAAACGACGACATACGACGAAAATCACATAAAATGACAATGTTTTTGGAGGGAACGCCTCGAGAAACGATACTGATATCGAAAGGATGAAAAGTGGGGTCAACCTAGGTCCTCAGAACCATGAAAAAGTCGTGAAAATCAAAAAGAAAAACTATTCTGCAAATGGGCTAGTGTGGGCCTTTCGGTCAGTTTGTGTACGCCCCCGGGATATGAAATCCAAATCGAAGCAAAAAATCCGAAACGTAGGAGTAAAGAAAATCAAATTGAATATCGGATGAGGGACTCCGAAGTCAAAATGAAGAAAAATCCACGAAAGCAAGGCATGAGATGCAGGCTCGCTAAGAAGGGATGGATTGATACGCAAATGTGACAGAAACTATATAAAATGCATGAACAAGTGCCTAAATGTGCAAAAAGTGCTAATGAATGATTAGGACAAAAATTATGCAAGACTGAGTGCAAAAACTAACATGCAGGTGCATGAATTGATGGCACAAGAGTAATTTGGTCATTTTAATGACTAGGTGTGATAAATGCATGTATGAGGATGATGCATGGTCTGAGATATGTCAAAATGTATGTCAAATGCCAAGAAGATGTTATTTGTGAGAAAATGTGAAAAGGATAAGGTCTTAAAAACAATAAAACGATGTAAACGCAGTAAAGGACAAGACCAGGGACTAAAATGCAAAACTCGTAAAAAAAGAAAGAAGAAAACTTGGATTAAAGAATATTCAATGACTTCTATTCTAATATGCAGATGATGAATCAAATGACAATGTGGCACTGAGATGTGTGAAAATTGTACTTTGATAATTTTCTGAAAACTCAAGGTCTAATGTACAAAATTCACACATAGGAGCAAATGTGATTAAAATATGAAATTAAAGATTAATTCATAGTGAAAACATGATTTTTAAAAGGAATCTATGATTAAATGTAAAATATGAAATGCAATAAGTGAAAAATATCAAAAATATGCAAGAAAACATTTAAAACCCTCAATGACAGATGTAAAATTAATCTAAGGGTCTATATGCAAATTTTCTGTGCTCAGGAATTGTTTATTAAGAACTCAGGGACTTATATGCAAAATTTCTGAGCCTGAATGTGATAAAAATTGGGCTTTAATAATGATCAGTGCAATTATGCAATTCTCAAGGTTTAGGATGCAAAATTCACAAAGAAAACTCCTTTTTAAAAATACTAGGGGCTCAATGCAAAAGACCAGGACTTAAATGCAAAGAAAATACGAAAACAGGGACCTAAGCATGATAAAACATGCATAAATGCATTAAGAATGAAAAATCCAAATATGTAGGGGATTATATGCAAATCTTACAGAGAAAATAAAAGAACTGCAAGTTTTTAAAAATTGCAGGGACTTAAATATAAAAAGCTGGACCTAAGTTAAATAATCTAAGGACCTAAGAGCAAACTACCAAAAACCTAAGGACCTAGACCTAAACTATTTCCTTCGAAGTTCACTGGTGCTCTGATCTCCGACGAGGGCTCTAGCGAGTCGCTAGCGCCGTCGTGGTGGCGAAGGAACTCTGGCGGTGGTCGTGAAGCTAGAGGTGACACGACGAGGCTCTCCGACACATTGGACAATGCTGGGGGGGGCCTGGGATGCTTCCCGCACCTCTGACTCCAATGAGGTGGGCTGTCGACATCGGGGAAGATATCGGCATGATGGCTGGAGGCGTGCAGGCGCTGGGACGGCACAACAGCAAGCGAAGAAGCTTCTTGGAGTCACGACGAGACTCTGGGAAGCGTCGGTGTGGACCGAGGTGGTTTGAGGTGTCCCCCCATCTCCTACACCCGCGACGGGAGTTGTAGCGGCGAGGGCAGAGGTTCGGTGGCTACGGAAGAGGCGCGGCAAGCTGAGGAGGTCACTAGCAGGGAGGCAGACCTTCTAGCGCGGCAAGCTTCTCCGGTGGCTCTCTAGCTGCGACGACTTGGAGCTTTCGGAGGTGCCAAAAAAATGGTTTCAAGCGGGGCTCTAGGTCTAGGTTCTTAAGGTTGAAGCATTGAAAGGAGGGCTGGTAGAGAACGGCTTCGCCGAGAGGATCCCCCTCTGTCAACGACGGGAGAACTTTTAAACTCCAACAGAGCTCTCCACGCCGTCGATCTCCCTCGCAAGGCCTGGTTGCTGTTGGATTTGGGGCACGACGGAAGAGGAAGGTCAGAAGATCGCGGGAGAGGAGGATAACCGTAGAAAATCCAAGGATTGACCGTCGAAAATCTCGCCGGAGATGGCGGGGGTCGTCGGAGAGGATCGCTGGAATTATTTTTGCTCTTTTATAAATTTTTTTGATTTATAGATTAAATGGGTTATTGGGCCTGTGATTGGGCCTGTGTTTTAGGGTTTTTGTTTTTAAGGTTTTTTGTTTTGTTTTAGGGTTTTGTTTTTAAGGTTTTTAATAGATTTTGGGTTTTAGATTTACGCTTTTTATTTATGTTTTATGATTTTAATTAAATTTCTAATTTTGTGATTTAAGGTTTAATTAATTGGTTTTAAATTAGGGTTTTAATTATTTTAGGTCATTTCGTTTTGGGATTTTTAGGGATTTTTGGGTTTTGATTCTTTAAATTTTTGATTTTGTTTAATTAGGGTTTTAATTATTTTAGGGTTTTAACTATTTTAATTTTAGGGTTTTGGATTTTAATTAAGATTTTGAATTTAATTTGTTTTTTGGATTATAATTAGATTTTTGGTTTAATTAGGGTTTTTTGTGTTTTAATTATATTTTTTGTGTTTTAATTAGGGTTTTCACTTGATTAAGTGGATTTTAATTAATTTTGACTTTTAATTAGGGTTTTTGTGTTTTAATTAGGGTTTTTTGTGTTTTATTTTGGGTTTTCACTTGATTAAGTGGATTTTAATTAATTTTGACTTTTGATTAGTGTTTTTGTGTTTTAATTAGGGTTTTGTGTTTAATTTCGGGTTTTAGGTTTAACTAATTAGGATTTTCACTTGATTAAGTGGATTTTAATTAATTTCGACTTTTAATTAGGGTTTTTGTGTTTTAATTAGGGTTTTTAGCTTAATTAGGTTTTTTTGTGTGTTTTAATTTTTTTGGATTTTAATTTAGGGTTTTTGTGTTTTAATTAGGGTTTTCACTTGATTATGTGGATTTTATTTGGTTTTGACTTGAATTAGGGTTTTTGTTTGATTAATTGTATTTTAAATGTTTTAAATGACTTTTGTTTGGTTTTAATTCTTAATTATTGTTTCTTGCTTTGATTATGTTTGGGTGGACTAGTTTGGGCCTGCATGAGCTTGTGTGGGCTTGAGGGTTTTGGTGGAGCTAGGGTTTAGGGTTTTTGGTTTGATAATTGTGGGGTTTTGGTGATTGCAACCAGAACATCTTTCTAGAGGAGCCTACTGCCAAGTGACTTCAAAATTACGGTGTCTACATAAGGAAAACCAGAAATGCAAGAACACAAGATAATTAATGCAATAGGAATGCAAATGTATGCATGAATGTGTGTCCATGCTCCGTGCCTAATGGATGCTACACATTGGTAATTATGGGCCAAAGAAAGGGTAAGGACTCCTATTATGTATGGAGAAGGTGTTAAGCACCCTCATATGCCCAAAAAATTAATCTTTCTAGGCTAATCACTCGCTTATGTGTCGCCAATGTTGATGCATGTATGCTTGCTAAGGTAGTGTTTGGAAACGCTTTTTTACACTAGCTTATTGCATTAAGCGCTTATTGTCTAATAAGCATTTTCAAACGAGCCAGCTTATCAAACTTTTCCAAAAAAGCTATTTGTAGCTTTTTAGTTCATTTTATGCTATTAAGGTAGCTTTTAGAAAAGTTAATGGGTGTTAGCTTTTTGAAAATCTATGAATATTAGCCATAACTTTTTCAATGATATCCTTAGAAGTTAATTTTAATTATAACACGAACTAAGGCATGATGACAGTGGTAGTGGTTGAGGATAGTGGTGGTGGTGGTGGCCAACGACAGCAGTGGCAGTGGTGGTGGTGGCCGACGAGGGCGGCGGCAGTGGTGGCTAACAATGTTAGTGGTTGTGGTGATTGGTGGCAGCAACAGCGATGGTGGTGACTAGCGATAGCAACGGCGATGGTGGTGACTGGCGACGACAGCGACGGTAGTGGCCAATGATGGCAGTGGTTGTGGTGGTCGACAACAGTGATGGTGGTGTTGGTCGACGACGGTGGCAGTGGTGGTGGTCGACGACGATGACAACGGTAGTGGTGGTCGACGACAACGACAATGGTAGTGGCCGACGACAACGACAATGGTAGTGGCCGACGACGTCGGCAATAGCAGTGGTGGTGGTGGTGGTTGACAACAGTGGCGGTGGTGGTGACCGATGATAGTAGTAATGGTGGTGGCCAATGACGGCAGTGGTGGTGGTGGCCGACGACGGCGACAGAGGTGGTGGTTGACGACGATGGTGGTTGTGGTGGCCGGCAACGATGGTAGAGGTGGTAGCGATTGGCATTGACAGTGGGGGTGGTGGCCAGCAATGACGGTGGTTGTGGTGGTCAACAACGGTGATGGTAGTGGTGGCCGATGATGGTGGTAGTGGTGGTGGCTGACGATAGTGGCGGTGGTGGTGGCCGACGACGACAGTGGTAGTGGTGGCCGACAACTGTGGCGGTGGTGGTGGCCGACGACGAGGATGACGGTGGTTGTGGTTGGTGATGGCGATGGTGGTGGCCAACGATGGCGTCGGTGGCAGTGGCCGACGACAGCAATGGTGGTGGTGGTCGACGATAGCAATGGTGGATGGTGGTGGTCGATGACAATGGTGGCGGTGGTGGCTGACGACGGTGGTGGTGGCCGATGACGGTGGCAATGGCAAGGGTAATATAGTCCTTTGATTAACTCATAAGTGCTTATTGGACATACAAACCAAACAAGTTTTTCTTTACCACTATAAAAGCTACAAAAAATACAACTTAACAAATTGCTAGCTTTTCTCAATAAGCTACGTACGAAAAAGCGTTTTCAAACGCAACCTAAGTGTATGTATGAATACTTGATGCTATGCTCATGTAAATGAAATGCAAGGGGCAAAAATTAATGTAAATGGGTTCGATTACGTTATGTAAATCCTAGACCATGGATCAAAAGGATCCGACATAGTAATCGTCATTGCCCTAAATGGGATGAAAGGATGTCATGATGCATGATAAATGATGCAAAGATAAATGATATGAAAATATAATGATTTATGATTAAATAAAAGGTGTTAGGTGAATGAATGAGGTGAATCATGCATGATGATATGAGTCATAAGCATGATTAATGTGGATGCTAGAGTTTATGCCGAGATGCATGGATATAGGGTGGAGAAATATGGAGTGAATGGGCAAATGGACAAGCTAACTGCATGTTCTACCCCTGGCAAAACCACGCAAGTCCAACGTGTAAGTCCATCGTGCAATCAGGACACGGGTGCTAGAGACAGAACAGGGCAACGAACCAACGACTTTCGCCCTGCTCTAGAATGAAGTGTGGTGATGCAAATGGCTAATTAAATGCATGGGGTGCAAGATTAGATTATAAAGAATGGGTGCATGCTATGGGTTGGGTCCTAAGATGTATGGTTTGCTTCCCCAACCTCCCTTTTTAATCATCGGAGCTCACTAGTTCTCACGACAGTGGAACCTGACCGTGAGCCCCAGCGAACATTGTGGCAGTTTTTCGAGGTGGTTGGGAGCAAGAGGAAATGCAGGGGAGCTTGCCTATATGTTTGGATGCATGATAGGTTGGGTGGATTCTTTCCCCAACCTACCTTATTGGAATTGGAATTGGGTTCTGACGGCGACTATGGACGTGGATGCAACCTGTGGCCTGCCAACGTGCCATCCTGGGGCCTCTAGAAGTCAAAAGGGGTGATGGGGAAAGATGTAGAATGTGTTTGGCTGGATAGGCTGCCTACGAGCTCATAGGTCGTTGGTCTTGCTCGAGCTATGGAACCCGTCGCCAGTGGTGCATGGGTGTATAGATGTACAACTTAGATGGCATGGTGAACGCAAGTTAAATATGCATGGCATAACACGATGATGTAGTGAGAACATAAACAAAACTAAGAAACACACTCAGTAGGGGGAAAGGAGGTGAACCTATGGGGTATTGTGGGTTTTCCTCCAACGATGGCTCAGGGCAGCTTTTATCTAGGTTGAGGAGGCTTGACAATGGTGAAAGTGGGTCCAGAGGAGTGTGATGTGATTGATGGAAGGCTCGTGTGGAATTGTAGGGAGCTGGTGTGGTGTTTCAGTGATTTTGGGTGGTGTGGTAGGATTGGTGGCAATTTCGGCCAATCGACGGTGGAGGTATGGATGCGATCGCCTAAGGGCTACGTGTTGTGTGCCTCGACAAGAGGGGAAGTTCTGTCGAAGGTTGGTTATGCTGTGACGCAAGGCAGTTGATGCTTGGCCAAGAGGGAGTGTGGAGTGATTGTTGGGTGGTCGGAGTTGGTGAAGTGGCGGCCGAAAATGGGTAGTGGAGTGGATGGCAACAAACTAAAGAGAGTGGTTGGTGGGGCTCTGACTAGGTGGATGTGTGGGTGAGACGTGGGAGCCCAAAGAGAGCCAAGGTCGTTCTGGACATGGGGAGGTGATTTAGAGGAGGTCAGTGAGGGACATGGGAGGTATGTTGTAGGCAAGGCCAACGAGAGCGTGGTAGGGCTAAGCGAGGCTGTGGTAAGGCGAGGTCGTTGCAGGAGTGTTAGGCACGCCGACTTAGGCATGGGCGGCAGAGGCTTTTTATGAGGTAAGCTGAAAGCAACATGTCGAGCAGCTCACGTCCAACAGCCCTGGTCCTTACACGCATGTCACCCGCACAATCGAGCCATGCATACCATTGTGCCGGAGCATTCAGGTTGGATTCTGGGTGTTGGGCTTGGAGTTTTAGGGTAAATTGTTGGCTTTAGGTTGGATGTTGGTCTTCGGGTTGGTTTCGAGGTGTAAAGTGGGCTTTAGTGTGGTAAAGTGCCCCATTGCCACCGGAACACCCTCTTCTGTAGAAATCCGCTGTGAGTGGCTATCAACATGGAGTGTCTATAGCTAGAAGCTGAATAAATAAGATGTGAAATGACTTTACTATCCATTAATATTTATAATCTTTATGTAAAGGCAGGGTAAATATGTAATATGCATATTGGTAGAATCTAACTTTTACCAATTAACCTTTATTTGCCAAACAAGATTTTTAGAAGTTACCTACAATCTAGCTTCTACTATAAACTCTCAAAAGTCAATTTCTACAAAAAACTCAGAATCTGACTTCTACATTTAGGAGGTTCCAAATGGACCCTAAGGTCCATAAGAAATTTGTTAATTTTTTATAAACGAAAACATTTGACCACCAAATCCCATTGATTTAGGTGGTGGTTAGGGTAACTAGAACCTCTCTTAAACACCTCCATTAATGCATACAAAAAAGATCAAAATTTTCCTCAACTATCCCCAATTTTCCTCTCTCATCACCAACTTGGTGTCACCTTTCCCCAGTCGTCCCCACTTCTCTTCACTCCCTATCACAATCTAGAGAAAGTTGTAACCTTTAGAGAGGAAGTTGGCAAGCGATGCTGCGGTAAAGAAGGTCACTAGAAGAGATGGCAAGCGACAATCACCACCACCCAACTCCACCTTCCCCAAAGAAGATAACGTCAGATCCCAAAACTATGGTAGTGGTCATCCTCACCTCCACCATTAGTCATCAACTAGAGTAAAAGAGGGGTTGTCAATGCCTCCAAAGGCCATTACATTGGGTTTCCACAAGCATTCCCAAACTTCTCCTTCTTAGTATAATGATTCTTCAAAAACTTTTATTTTGAAAGCAAAATGCTTCAATTTTACTAAGATAAAAGTACAGATTGTTGGTTTGGCACAGTAGTTTTGGCTAAGGTAAATTTTTTTAAATCATTGAAATATATTCATTTATCAAATTATTTTTGGTATCCCATTTATCATGCACATCCTAATCTGTACATTGTGTAAGAATTTAGGGGGAAAAAGTTTTTTATTTTACTATTTTTTCTTGTAGTAATAAATGGTGACCTTTAATGAATTAGTGGGGAAAAAAGAGAGGAATTCTAATAAATTTTTTGGTTTTGCATTTTTCTTACTAATAAAAAGGTGTGAAATAATTATTGTTTGCAAAAAAAAAGGTGTGAAATATAAAATACATTCTTCTATGAAATAATTTACCTTAGTACACTATTTTATTTTAGAAATTTTATTTATTTTACTAATTGTTTCATGTAACAATAAGTTATGATCTTTAAATAATTATTATATCAAAAACATTACACTAAATACATTTACATTTTACTAAAACTAAAATATAAAAAATTTCTATATGATTTTTCTATTGTGTACCACTCCAATAGTGTCAATCTAACTTATTAATAAAGAATGACAAGGATACCATCGTTTAGTCTAGAAGTAACACAAGCAATGGTTTAGGAATTAGGACAAACACAAGAAGCCAAAGTTAAAAACAAAAAGAGGGGACTTCTATGAAAGAGGGTGTCGTAGGAAAAAGATCCATGAAGAACACAAAAAGTCTCATGACAAACAACAATCACTTGAAGATGTTGTAACCATGTCAACGACAACCTCGTGTGTGGCACGGAAGGCCAAATGCATGTGGACCAGCGGAGTCATGGCAAAAAGCAATATAAGCAATGATGAAATGTAGGAATCGCCACCTAGTCTACTTTAAAAATGGGAGACGAGGAAATCCATTTTAAAACATTAAAACAATGCAATAAAATCAATGGAAAAGGTCAATCATGAACCAGAAAATGGGTAAGGATCCCCATTACGCACGGGGAAGGTATTAGGCACCCCCGTGCGCCCGAGAAATCGGTCTTCCATGGGTATCTCGTTTACTTATATGGAAATATTGGCTTTTCAGCCTGTTTCTGTACGCCTAGGGGCGATATGCAATGCGACGCTATATGCAAGTGGTGCCTTATGCTAAATAAGAGTAAAAGGACTGTGGGGTGTGTCCTAATGCTCTGAAAGATCACTCAAGGCATGGACCGAATATCGGTGCAAAGATATTGCACAAATATAACCATAGATCCAGTAATATCGAGTGGCTAACGTCCTTGCTTTGCTACATGCAAAACCTAAGCTATCATGCATAAAAGAGGATGAAATTAGACTGGAGTCATCCTGATATATCCAAGAGGACAACCAAAGAAAACTAGAGGCAAAGCAAATCAGGAACCATATTAAATATCATGCCAAAAGTCACTGTTGGTGCATTGAAAACAAGTAGGTGCGACTGTTTTGTGTGCCAACAATGTGCTCCTATTAGGTGCGCCACCTATGTGCTCTACTAATGTGTGCTAACAATGTGTACCACTAAAGCAAGACTCAGAAATCACAGAGCAACCAGACTGATATGCTATGCGATATAAAATCTTATAAATATGCTTGAGACCATCTGAAAACACATCCTAGACATCTGGAAAAAAAACCAATCACATATAGGTTCATCTCTTTTCCATAAAGCCATAAAAGGAAGAATGAACCCAAGACACCATGACATGGGTCTTGTGCTCAAGGGCAATAAGCCTCACACAAGACCACATACTCCTACTTAGATGAAAATCATGAAGCTAGGTCTAATGCACAAAGCCAGCACCAAAGCACATGCAAGAAGAACAACATAGATGCATACAACAAAAAGGGAAATGAACCCATTAAGCCATTCCTATTGCATCAAGAATATGAATAGAACACAGACCCACCAAATATTGCATATCTCTAAGATTTAGTAAAAAGACAACAAAGGCAAGCTTATATCTCATCCAACAATACAGGAGCATAGCATGATTGGTATGGTGGCATAAAGGTCATGATCCATATGAATATCATGCTCTAAAAAAGTAATCCAACAAGTATAAAATTCTGCATGTTTATCATATAAGACTTCTCTAAAATGAACTCATATTCATGAAAGGAAGTCTAGATGCCTACCTATTGGTGTGCTCTTGTACTCCTCTACAAGTGGCTCGAGATGACCTTGATGGCTATAGAAAACAGGGATCTCCTTCCTCCCAAATGGCCTCCAAGTGATGCAAAAGAAGGAACTTTTTGAAAGCTATGGATGAAGGGGCTTTTCCTATGCTAGGTGGATGATTTCCTACTCAAGGGTGAGTGTTCTTGGCTCTGGATAAAGCTAGGATGTGGGTGTTTGTGCTAGAAACAAAGGCTCTTCTTTTCTCTCTTCTTCCCAACCCCTTCTCCCAATGACTACCAAGAGTTTATATAGGGAGTGCTAGGAATTTCTAAAGGCTCAAGAAACCAAACGACCACCTCAAAGACCAAAAGACAATGATCGTTATGCTGATAATGAACGAAAGTTACAACAGATTAGGGGCATAATGGCTGGAGTTTCGCTAGGCAAATGAACAGCCAGCAACCTGGAATCAAGTTGGTGCGCCAGCTAGGTGTGCCAGTAAGGTGCGCTTGGTATGTGTGGCAGATAGGTGTGCCAGGTAGGTGCTCTAGTTCGGTGTGCTTATTTAGTGCTCCAATAAGATGTGCCATATTAGTGTGCTACAAGAATGCACCAGAAAGGTGTGCCATCTAACTATATCAGTCAAATGTGCTAAGTAGGATGCTGGATTTAATTCTGAGGCCTTGTCCATGACTCTAGGTTAGTTTGATGCACTTGGAAGATTCTATTTGGGAAAGCGAGATCTGAATTCATCACCATTGGATCCATCAACAAGTCGCCTCAAAATCGGGGTGTCTACAGATACCCCTCCCTGAGTGAGGTCAAGGGACGGAGGGAACCGAGACCGATACTCAAGGTTGACAAGAAACCCCTATGTTGAGGCTGCGGGAGATAATGTTTGTTATAGGCATTAGGTCACTTGTCTGGTGGATGCTCCAAAAGTCATGACTTGTTGCTATATGCAAATATGCAAATGCAAAGTGCAATATGCATGCGAATGCCAAGCCAAATGCTGAAAATGCGATGCCAATGCAAAATACAAATGCAAGAGCTGATGTTGAACACAAAATGCAAAGCTGATGCTAATATTGCACACACAAGAATGGGTGTTGAAAGTAGAGAGGGAATGCAAAGTTGATGCTAATATTGCCCAAAATCCAAATGCTGATGCTAATGCTGAAGTGATATTGCAAAACTAAAGAAATCCTACGCATAGAGGGAACCGCTGGCAGGGTAATGACAAGTTGTAGGACTCTTCAGCTAGATTATTACGGTTATCAACCTGAAGAGGCGGGATACGACAAGTCAACCAAGTCTTGTCAACCTAGTCGCCAGACAGCTTGACAGAACGAGTAGTTGGGGATACCAACCTAAAGAAATGGGGCATGACAAACATATTATTTGTCAAGCAAGAAAGAGGGTCCTATCTGCATCGACCTAGGGCAAGCAAAGGGATTTCGTGCCGACAAAGATCCAGAAGAAAAAAGATAGGATAGGACTTTGATCGCCCAGTCAAAGGTTGACTTTGACCACCTGATCAAAAGTCAAGCAAAAGGATTTCGCACCTGCAAAGATCCAAGAAAAGGAAGGGAATAGACCTTGACCGCTCGGTCAAAGGGCGACTTTAACCGTCTGGTCGAAAGTCAAGGAAAAGGATCTCGCGCCCTCAAAAATCCAAGGAAAAGGATAAGGACCTTGACTGCCCGATCAAAGGTCGACTTTGACTGCCTTGTCAAAAGTCAAGGAAAGGATCTCGCACCGCTAAAATCCAAGGACAATGAGAAGGACCTTGACCGCCCGATCAAAGGTAGACTTTGACTGCCTGGTCAAAAGTCAAGGAAAAGGATAAGGACCTTGACTGCCTAGTCAAAGGTCGACCTTGATCGCCTGGTCAAAGTGGTCAAAAGTCAAGCAAAAGAATTTCGCACCCCCGAAGATCTAGGAAAAGGAAGGGAATAAACCTTGACCACCTGGTCAAAGGTCGACTTTGACCGCCTGGTAAATAGTTAAGGAAAAGGATCTCGCGCCTGCGAAAATCCAAGGAAAAGGATAAGGACCTTGACCGCCCGGTCAAGGTCGACTTTGACCGCTGGTCAAAAGTCAAGCAGAAGGATTTTGCACCCTCGAAAATCCAGGGAAAAAGAAAAAATATGACCTCAACCGTCCGATCAAAGGTTGACTTTGATCTCCATGTCAAAAGTCAAGCAAAAGGATTTTGTGCCCACGAAAATCAAAGAAAAAGGAAGGGATATGACCTCGACTGCCCGGTCAAAGGTCGACTTTGACCGCCCGGTCAAAAGTCAAGCAGTAGGATTTTACTCATGTGAAAAATCCAAAGAAAGCAAAAGAAAATAATTTGACTGCCCGGTCAATGGTCGAACAACAGGATTTCGCGCCCGCGAAAATCCAAGGAAAGCAAAAGAAAGGACCTTGACCGCCGGTCAAAGGTCGAACAACAGGAATTCGCGCCTGTGAAAAATCCAAGGAAAGAAAAAGAAAGGACCTTGACCGCCGGGTCAATGGTCGAACAATAGGATTTCGTGCCCACGAAAATCCAAGGAAAGCAAAAGAAAAGACCTTTACCGCCCGGTCAAAGGTCAAACAATAGGATTTCGCGCCTGCAAAAAAACCAAGGACAGCAAAAGAAAGGACCTTGACTGCCCAGTCAAAGGTCGAACAGTAGGATTTCGCGACTGTGAAAAATCTAAGAAAAGCAAAAGAAAGAACCTTGACCGCCCGGTCAAAGGTCGAACCGTAGGATTCCGCGCTCGTTAAAAATCCAAGGAAGGCAAAAGAAAGGACCTTGACCGCCCGTCATTGGTCGAACAATGGGATTTTGCTCCCGCATAAAATCCAAAAAAAAGGAAGGGATAGAAGGACCTCATCCGTCCGGAACGATAATTCGAAAAAAGAAAGCAATGATCCCTGGATTACCCCCTAGGAATGAAGTTGGCTCTAGTTGCACTCTAGAGGGCAAAAGAGTAATTGTGCTTGCTGCTGGCTTTATGGCATGGAAACCTGTATTCTTGATGAGATGCACGTGAAACATCCTCTGAAAGGACCTTGCTGTGGTTTCAATCTAATCCGGCATCATTTGTGGATTTTGCAAAAAGTTAGGACTTATTCGCAATTTTCCAAAACTTGAGGGCTTTATTGCAAATTTCCCTGATATGACAAATTTCTGTTGAATTGCTGTTGAGCTATCAATTTCGAAGTTCTGCTGAGTATTTGCAAATGTCTGGCTCAAACATAACTTCCCACACTCTCCGTGGGTTATTCTACAAATTTCATAATCTCAATGGGTTTTCTGCAAATTACCCCATTTGGTGAACTTTTTGAGGCTGAGTGTTTACTTTTCTTGACACTTTGCATTTTGCTCTTCAAATGCACGCTGTGGAGTGCTGGGGGTCAAAACGTAATTTTCGCAACCATTTCGCATTTTGGACCCTGGAAAACAAACAATTTGCATTGCTTGTACACGATGGGACCCACTGCTATGAATTTCCTGTATGTTCTTTATCAATGGGCAATTTTTGTACAACTAAAGAGTTGTAATAAGGGGACTGACTTGTTTCACCATGTACCATTCCTAAACCTGATTTGGCTTGTCCTAGCAAGGAATTCAGTCTATGCTCTTTATAACAAGTAGCATGTGTTGGCCCGCATGCTCCTGACAGTAGTACTGTCCCAGTGATCTTCTTGACTTAGAAAGGTAGCTGGCATGTCCTTAGTCAAAGACCTATTTCCAACCAAAGAGCAGTTAACATGCCCTTGGTTGGAACTCCCTTCTTTGCCAATATTCCACCTCAAAAGGCAGCTAACATGCCCCTGGTTGGAACGTGGGCAAACGCCTTGTAAAGCAATGCAAGTACAAAAGAGGTGCGATCTAAAATGTCGAATGTCAACTGGCTAATGCAAGATTTGTGTAAGGATGAAGCAAGATCTATGCATGGCGTATAGAAGATATTGGTGCCCTTAGCGCCAAGGAAGCCCTTATTGCCTACTACAAGGAACTAGAACGTCCTCAACTCACTTGGCGCTACCTAGATTCCTGGGTTTTTTGGTGGCTCTCACTCACTCAATAGACTGTTGAGATAAAACGGGCTCCATGACAAACTCCTAGGGCCCTACACCTAACTTTTCAATAATTCCCTCTTCTTCTTTTTTTACTCCCTCAAAGGCATGCTGACTTACACTATCCCTATTTCGAGGTAATAAACACCTAGGCCGAGGGGTGGCTACTGTTTTCTATTTAACTTAAGGGGTGGCTAGTCCCTTTGAAAGTATGGGATTGGTAGGTGTATGCTTCAACTCCTCTCCAAGTTATGTGATAGGGACAGAGTTGTCTCGCATGCTTCTCTCATTGGAGCTGACTTCTATCTTCAACTTTTATCTTCTCATTTCTTTTGTGCTCTGATATCTATGTTTTTTTGCTCTCACTCTCACTTTCATCCTAGCATTTTGTCTCCCTAAGGTATAGGGCCCTTGGGAATTTGTACATTTCGTCCACTTTCCCACGAATGCTGGCTCTCTTACCTCCTAGGTCACACAGGTAGTAACACGTGAGGAGGATCAAAACTCTTCTTAAGCAGGTTGGCCTTTCGATTTTCCTCATCGGGCAATGGTTATGCCAATGTTTCATATTATGATTACAATGCAAACGAAAAGAAAGTACAATGCATATGATGTGATTTATGTGATGTGCGGATGTAGTAAGCAAGAAACATAGAGATGCATGGCCTACAATGGAATGTTTTGCAAGGCTCGGGAGTGGCTGACGATCACTGATAGTACTTTTTCAATTAGGAGACGTTTATGGGCTCTGACTGCTCCCCATCATTCATACCTTCGAGAATGCTACACCCCAGGATATGACTTCTTTCACAATGAACGACCACACCAATTGGGCACATCTGCATCATCTGTCTCAATAACATCATCTTCCTCTTCATGAGTAATGAGCTCAGATAGAATTTCTTGCTCAAAGGTTGGATCTGTGATATCAACTGAGAGGACTGTCCCCTGGTGGTGCTTCATAACGGTCACAGTAACTTTTGCAATGTGCGACCTCTTCTGCCATATGATTGCCTAGGCCAACTACAGATTTGGGGCTCCCTGTTTCTGAGGTTGGTGCATCTTTATTTACATTTTATGATTTTTTGGGATTTTCTGATTCTTTTTGTGTTTTTGGAGTTTTCTGATTTTTTGCATTTTCCATATTATTTACAAGGGGTGTTGCATGTTGGCGGCTATCCTGTTGCTGACTGATAAGATTGATGCCACTTGTACTGCTCCCTGAGCCTAGCTCAAGCTTTTCTCTTTTTTGCCCCTCACCCTTGAGGTGAGGCTTGAGTTGCCAATACCAGCTAGACCCGCTTACTGGCTAACAGGAGATTAACTCCATTGGTCTAGCACATGCTTTCTCTGGCTCTTGAAGGACCATAATTGAAGCTTAATCCTGGGGTGGTACTGGTGATTCTAGCTGCGATTCGGAGACAACTTCTTTTCCCTTCCTAACTCTATTGTGCTCCGCTAAGTCTTCCGTGAGCACTTCCAACTGCTCTTGGAATAGAATATCTAAATCTCCAACTATGTCATCTATCAAGCTCTCTGAGTCTGCCTTCTGAACAAAATCTTGTACTGTTGCTGCCAGATGCACTATTAATTGTTCTGACTCCGACAGCACTGTACAACTCCAGAACTGCTCACAGGTCTGCTCAATGATCTGCTCTGACTCTGAATGATCATTCTTTGGATAAAATTCTTCTGAATAAATCCAAACTGCTAGTGACTGTGACATTAAGACTATGAACGGACTCTGGTTTGGATTCAAGACTCCTGCACTGGTGAAGTTAGTCAAATCGTGGGAAATGATCATCTTTGGGGGCTTACCGGAGCGTGGGGATCTCTTCTACTGGTACTGATGCTCGTATCCCAATCCTTCGTGCTTTCTCCATTCTTCCACCTTGATTGGCTCGACGATTCCTTGGCCATATCGCCCAAGGGGGGTTCCATTCTCATATCCCCACTTGCGACACAAGTTATCGACCATCAAACGGGGATCTTTACGAATGACCAAATGGCTGACGCGCTCGAGGGCAGGAATGAAATTAATCGGCTCAAACCGGTTGACATGGTACAGGACATCAGAGGGTTTGGGCTCAAAGTGGACAGTTTGGTGTTGAAGGACTTGGTGTGGGTGCTAGGGGTCTGCACACCCTACCTGATCGTGTTACCTTTGCACACATTTCTGTGGCATAATTGTATGGAACACGATGCATGCCATGAGTAAGGGTGACAATAACAGGAGATGGGCTGCTAGCTTTACTGGTATGGCTGGCAGATACTGGTAACTCTGAGGGGCTGGTGGTTGAATTGGCCCAAATTGAGGCCAAACTTGCAGACAAATTGGTGTAGGTGGCTAAGGGTACACGATAGGAGACGCCACAGTGTACTCCGACTCAATAGTGGGACAAATCACTTACTGATTGATTCCTCGGAATCACCGAGGAAAGAGCAATATAACTGGTGGGGAAAAGGGAAGGATACATCATGAATAAGATCAGTAGGACAAATAGAAGATGAGACAGAATCAAGAGGAAAGACAAAATTGACTCCCGAGGGACCTGATGCTCCTGGGGCTGAATGTTGTGGTAAGGGTTGGCTAACTATGTTGGGATGTGCTGGGGGTGCTTGTGCAGCTGCTGATGCGGGTGCTAGGCCTGCCACCTGCAGCCTCAAAAGGGATGCGACTTTAGGGAACTCCATGCTCAATGGCTCCACCAATGGGGTATAGTGGCGTCTGTCACGGTGTTCCCGCCTCAACTGCGGATGTGCCAATGGCGGGTGCATCCTAACCGGTGGGGTAGGGTATACTGGAGTGGCAGTGGGAGTGATGTATGATGCATGAGGCACTTCAGGTGTGGGTGTGAGTGCATAAACTAATTGGTGCTGAGGGGTCGGATGGACATTTGCCGATGCAGTAGAGGATCTAATGTAAGAAACCGTATTCTTAGAGGGATCCCACCTTTTGGGTGGATTGGCATTGTGGTTGTTGTTATCATTGCTGCTGCTAGCGCCACTATGTGAGGAAGTGACCTATTTGGCGAATGCAAAGAGTGCTGGAAAACTGCCGCCGCGCAGTGAACTCTCAACACGGGCACCCACACGAAGCAAAGCAGAAAAAGTGGTGACTGGCTATATGCTAAGCAGTGCCCTGACTGTTGGCTGTGCTCCTCGAATCACGATCTCAATAAACTCCTCGTCGGAGGGTCTATCTTTGACCTGTGAAGCCAAGGACCGCCATCATCCAACATACTCCCCAAATGTTTCTTGGGGCCTCTACTTAACTACGACCACGTCCTTGCGCTTCGGGACTAGGTTGAGGTTAAAGGAATACTGTTCGAGGAACGCTTGCGTGAGGTCTTCCCAAGTCTTGATGGTGGCCATGTCAAGGGAGGTCAACCACTTCAACGTGAACCCCGTAAGACTCTTCTGGAAAAGGCAAATTAGCAACCTCTCATCAGCTTGGAGCTGGGCGAGGTCTTCGCATTAGGCTTTGAGGTGTGAAATTAGGCAGCCTCTACCATTATATTTTTCGAACTCTGGGATATGAAAGTTTGGAGGGAGAGTCACATCTGGAAAAATAGCAGAGATCCCGAAATTGGTAGGACTGGTGGTCCTCACCCTGCAGTTGTCGGAGTGTTCGCTCCAAATCATTCACCCTCTCAAGGAGAGCGTTTGGAGCTACTGCAATTGTGGATTGTGCAGCTGATGAGGGTGCCACGTACACCGTATGGGTCCCCCTTAAAGGCTCCTCCAGATCCACCATTCCGCCGTCTGGTGCTACAGCAGGATGGCCAATGTACCCGTGCATAGGTGCTGTGGGCTGAGGTATAAAGGACGAAGCTTGTGTCTGGTACAGGGGTGAAGATAAGGCAAGGGGTGGTGCTATAGGAGGTGTAGAATGTGGGAGCAAGAGATGCTAGACCGAAATGGCCCTTGGAACTATGCTTATGGTTGGTTGTGCTCCCACCAGCCTAGAAGGCTGGCCACCAGATAACAGAGATGCATGCTGTGGTAGGTGCTATGGTGGTGCTGCAGAAGGCAATGTTGAAGCCCTTATTGTCGGGGAGACAAGGAATGGCGACGGATGTGGGGGTGGTGCAGTGGGTGCAATCTATGGTCCCATGGTTGGTTGCAAAGGCAACTCGAGAGTTAGGAAGGACAAGCTTGAAAAGGGTTGGATCGCCAGTGCCAATCCTTGCAACTACTAGGCAAGGGCCGACATTTGCTGCAGCTACGTGGTCACGGGATCGTCACTCGTGGCTCCAATAGACGGAGTCAGAAAAGGAGAAGAGGAGTCAGGAAGCTGAGAACTCAACTGTCCAAACTTGGGAGAAGCTACTGCAGAAACAGCCGCAGTCGGAGGGGGGCTAGAAAACACATAGCCCTGAGGAGCAGTGAAAGGAGTCTGAGGGAAGGTCATGGGGACAGGATCAATAGCTGGGGCCCCAAAAGCAGAAGATGACCAAGCTGATGGTCCTGAAGGCAGGGTAGCCACTGGGATGCAATACTAGGATGGCGGAGGTCCTCCGGATGCTAAGGCAAAAGTGGAGGCAGCAGTGATAACAGGGACCGATACAAAGGAAGGGTGCACTGAAACAGGGACCTCCTCCTAGGCAGCAGAGGAAAAAGGCTCACTGGTTTTCTGGGCCATAGCTGATCGCGAGTGGGTACGGATCGAACTACGACTGGGAACAAGAGGACGAATCCTAGGACAAGCTATCGTCAAAGGTGACGGATAACTCAAAAAATGCAGTCAAAAACTGGGTCGCACCAGGTGTTAGTGAAAGGAAAAGCCTCGAGCTCTGGCTAAGGAACTCACACTCTAACCGGTACTATGGTATCGCAAAAACAAGAAACGAGTTAGAAAAGATGCAGTGCTTATGATGGTATGAATGCAGATGCATGAATGCTTCTAACATGCGCTCTCTCACAATCTAGGGGTGTCCTAACAAGCCATCTACTTTGGGTTCACACAAGGATAAATGGGTCTCCGACTCAATGTTAGAAAGTAAAGGCTCCCATTCTAAATCCTAGCAAAGCTTAGGTAGTGAACGGGTGATGCATTTGGGGCCTCGTCCTCTGCCAAAGTAGTAGGCTGTACCCTCTACTAACATCGACATGACCCCAGGCAAGCGAGACATATTGAAATCTCATCCCACGCCAAAGCCATAGAATGAGAAACTGGGAAATGTCCTTCGCAGACTATATAGGTGGACTCAAGAGATAAGAAGATGCATGCCCTATATGATGAATGTAAAAGATGCTTTAAGTCTTTTACTTGCAAATTTATTAAACCTTGGGGGAAAGTTTGCAATTTGTCACAAGTTTATCCTATTTATTTTTATTTTTTTTGTTTTTATGTTTTTATTAACCAAAAAAGGGAGGAAAGCATGTCTCTAGTCTCCTAAACATGGCATATGCAAAAGGGGAAGAAAACATGCAAAGCAATCATCAATCAACATACAAAAAGCATGCACATATTATGTGCAAGAGTGGCAGCATAGCAAATGTGTAAAAAGAAAACATCCATTGTACAAAAGACATGCATGTAAAGAAGACACAACTTATATTACAAAGAGATAGCCAAAGCAAAGCATGGGAAACAATCAAACAAGGAGAAAAGCCAAAGTAAACGAAACAAACCTAATACGAAAGCCGGGATCTGGTTGTCCCCAGCGGAGTCGCCAGTTCCTGTAACCATGCCGACGACAGCCTCGTGCGTGGTGCAAAAGGCCAAATGCACGAGGACCAGCGGAGTCACGGCAAAAAGTAATAAAGCAATGATGAAATGCAGGAGTCGCCACCTAGTCTACTTTAAAAACGGGAGACGAGGAAATCCATTTTAAAACATTAAAACTATGCAATAAAACCAATGGAAAAGGTCAATCATGAACCAGAAAATGGGTAAGAATCCCCGTTACGCACGGGGAAGGTATTAGGCACCATCGTGAGCCTGAGAAATCGGTCTTCCATGGGTATCTCGTTTACTTATATGGAAATATTGGCTTTTCAGCCTATTTCTGTACGCCTAGGGGCGTTATGCAATGCGACGCTGTAACCATGCCGGCGAGGAGATTCCGCAAAAGAATGCGAAATCGGTCGACAAAATCACGTCGAAAAACAAAACAAATGCAAAATGCAGGAGTCGCCACCTAGTCTATTATGGAAGACGAGGAAAACCATAAACATGAAAAATCATGCAAAAACAATAAGGACAGGTTTGCGAAAACTAAAAGATGTGGGTAAGGATCCCTGTTACGCACGAGGAAGGTGTTAGGCACCCTCGCACGCCCGATAAAATCGGTCTTCTATGATTTCTCCATTGGAATGTTGGCTTT
>JAMKQA010000658.1:0-23319 GCA_024699735.1 Posidonia australis | reverse complement strand
AGGATGGTCGAGAATGTATGTCACCATTGGGGATATGAGAAAAAGATACCTCTCTAGGAGTACGGTCAGGGGATCGCGAAGCCGTTGCGGCGGAGGAGAGGAGAAAGCGAGGAAGACTCAGTTTCGAATAGCTGCGACGTTCTCATCGCTTACTACAATCGAGGTAGAATTCCCTTCTCGCCTTCACTCACTTTGCTAGTGCAGGGATTCATGGTCCAGGTCAGAGTCCGGACACAACAAGGCTACAGCAAGACACACCGTCAAGCACAGTTGAACCAGCAAACATTGAGGACTACTCTTCTGAGGAGAATGCCATGATGGTTTCAATTCTCGCCACAACGGTTACAATTCCTTTCCAGCAGTTCTAGCCTCAGCTACAACGATTTCAGCTTCAATCACAGCATTTCCAATCCCAACCACAGCATATACAATTTCGACCATAGTAACCCTAGCTCCAATTGCTGTAGTTTCAGCTCTGACCACAGTACTCCCAGTTCCAACAGTCACACCGGGAACAGCATCAGCCAATCACAACAGTTTGAGCTACAACATCGGTCCCCGTGGCAACCCCAGCAACCGAGTCAGTCCTTACTACAAGCACATCCTTAGAAACAACAATTTCAGCTTCATCCACAATGCTAGTTACATCTTCTATCACAATGCTTGCTCAAATTTAGTTGCCGATTGCGAGAACTAACCCTTGCATGAGCAATGACCAACAGTCTGCGTACCACACGGATCTCGCCTCTGATAACAGCTGTTCATGTGGGGACCAGGAATCAGCGACTCGGATCGCCTTCGGACTTAATGGAGTCACGAGAAAAAGGATAAAGGCTGTTCCTGGTGGACCTAGAATCAGCGACTCGAATCTTCTCCAAACTTAAAGTAGTCTTGAGAAAAGGGATAAAGGCTGTTCCTGGGGACCAGGAATCAGCAACTCGTATCTCCTCTGGATTTAAAGGAGTCACGATAAAAAGGATAAAGGCTGTTCCTAGTGGACCAGGAATCTGCAACACGGATCTCCTCCGGACTTAAAGGAGTCATGAGAAAAAACATAAAGGTTGTTCTTGGGGGACCAGGAATCAGCGACTCAGATTTCCTCTAGACTTAAAGGTGTCATGAGAAAAGGGATAAAAACTGTTCCTGGGGGACCAGGTATCAGCGACTCGGATCTCCTCCGAACATAAAGGAGTTACAAGAAAAGGGATAAAGGCTGTTCCTAGGGGACTAGGAATCAGCGACTTCAATCTCCTCTGGACATAAAGAAGTCGCGAAAAAAAGGATAAAGGTTGTTCGTGGGGGACCAGGAATCAGAAACTTGGATCTCCTCCGGAGATAAAGGAGTCACGAGAAAAAGGATAAAGACTGTTCCAAGGGGACCAGGAATGAGTGACTCGGATCTCCTTTGAACTTAAAGGATTCACAAGGAAAAGGATAAAGGCTATTCCTAGGTGACCAAATATCAGCGACACAGATCTCCTCCGGACTTAGAGGAGTCACAAGATGAGGAAAGGGATAATGGTTGTTCCTAGGGGCTAGGAATCAGCGGCTTGGATCTCTTACGGACCTAGAGGAGTCACGAGAAATTGGATAAAGTTTGTTCCTAGGGGACCAGGAATCAGCAACTCGGATCTCCTCCGGACTTAAAGGAGTCACGAGAAAAAGGATAAAGGCTGTCCTTGGGGGACCAGTAATCAATGACTCTGATCTCCTTCAGACTTAAAGGAGTTACGAGAAATGGATAGAAGTTGTTCCTAGGGGACTAGGATTTAGCGACTCGGATCTCCTCTGGACTTAAAGGAGTCTTGAGAAAAGGGATAAAGGTTGTTCCTGAGGGACTGGAATCATCGACTCAGATCTTCTCCGGACATAAAGGAGTCACGTGAAAAGGGATAAAGGCTGTTCCTAGGGGACTAGGAATCAGCGACTTGGATCTCCTTCGAACTTAAAAGAGTCACGAGAAAAAGGATAATGGTTGTTCGTGGGGGACCAGGAATCAACGACTCGGATCTCCTTCGGACTTAAAGGAGTCACGAGAAAAAGGATAAAGGCTGTCCTTGGGGACCAATAATCAATGACTCGGATCTCCTCCGGACTTAAAGGAGTCACGAGAAATGGATAGATGCTGTTCCTAAGGGACCAGGAAGCAGCGACTCGGATCTCCTCCGGACCTAAAGGAGTCTCGAGAAAAAGGATAACGGTTGTTCTTGCGGGGACCAGGAATCAGCGACACGGATCTCCTCTAGACTTAAAGGAGTCATGGGAAAAAGGATAAAGGTTGTTCCTAAGGGATCAGGAATCATCGACTCGGATCTTCTCCGGACATAACGGAGTCATGTGAAAAGGGATAAAGGCAGTTCCTGGGGGACCAGGAATCAACAACTCGGATCTCCTTCGGACTTAAAGGAGTCACGAGAAAAAGGATGATGGTTGTTCATGGGGCACCAGGAATCAACGACTCGGATCTCCTACAGACTTAAAGGAGTCACAAGAAAAATGATAAAGGCTATTCCAAAGTAACAAGGAATCAGCGACTTGGATCTCCTCCGACTTAAAGGAGTCACGAGAAAATGGATAATGGATGTTCCTAGGGGACCAGGAATCAGCGACTCGGATCTCCTCCGGATTAAAAGAGTCACGAGAAAAGGGATAAAGGCTGTCCCAGGGGGGACCTGGAATCAGTGACTCAGATCTCCTCTGGACTTAAAGGAGTCACGAGAAAAGGATAAAGGCAGTTCTTGAGGGACTAGGATTCAGCGACTTGAATCTCCTCCGGACTAAAAGGAGTCACGAAAAAGGATATAGGCTGTTCTTGGGGGGACCTGGAATCAACGACTCGAATTTCCTCCAGACTTAAAGGAGTCATGAGAAAAGGGTTAAAGGTTGTTCCAGGGGGACCAGGAATAAGCGACTCGGATCTCCTCCAGACTTAAATGAGTTATGAGAAAAGGGATAAAGGTAGTTCCTAGGGGACCAGGAATCTACAACTCGAATCTCCACCGGACTTAAAGGAGTCACGAGAAAAAGTTTAAAGGCCGTTCGTGGGGGACCAGGAATCAGCAACTCGGATCTCCTCTAGACTTAAAGGAGTCACGAGAAAATGGATAAAGGCTGTTCCTAGGGGACCAGGAATCAGCGACACGGATCTCCTTCGAACTTAAATGAATCACGAGAAAAAGGATAAAGGCCATCCCAAGGGGGACCAGGAATCAATGACTCGGATATCCTCTGTACTAATAGGAGTCACGAGAAAAGGATTACAGGTTGTTCCAGGGCGACCAAGAATCAACGACTTGGATCTCCTCCGGACTTAAAGGAGTCAAGAGAAAAAGGGTAAAGGTTGTTCCTAGGGGACCAGGAATCAGCATCTCGGATCTCCTCTGGATTTGAAGTAGTCACGAGAAAAAGGATTAAGGCTGTTCGTAGGTCACCCGGAATCAGCGACTCAGATCTCCTTCGGACTTAAAGGAGTCACAAGAAAAAGGATAAAGGATGTTCCTGGAGGACAAGGAATCAGCAACTCGGATCTCCTCCAGACCTAGAGGAGTCACGAGAAAAGGGATAAAGGCTGTTCCTAGGGGCCAGGAATCAGCGACTCAGATCTCCTTTGGACTTAAAGGAGTCATGAGAATAGGGATAAAGGCTGACCAGGAATCAACGACTCGGATCTCCTCTAGACTTAAAGGAGTCACGAGAAACGGGATAAAGGCTGTTCCTAGAGGACCAAGAATCAGCGACTCTGATCTCCTCCGGACTTAAAGGAGTAACAAGCAAAAGGATAAAGACTATTCTTGGGGGAGTAGGAATCAGCGACTTGGATCTCCTCCGGACTTATAGGAGTCACGAGAAAAAGGATAAAGGCTATTCCTGGGGAACCAGGAATCAGCTACTTCGATCTCCTTTGGACTTAAAGGAGTCACGAGAAAAAGGATAGAGCCTGTCCTTGGGGGACCAGGAATCAGCGACTTAGATCTCCTCCGGGCTTAAAGGAGTCACGAGAAAATGGTTAAAGGTTGTTCTAGGGGGGCCAGGAATAAACGACTCGGATCTCCTCTGGACTTAAAGGAGTCATGTGACAAAGGATAAAGGCTGTTCCTGGGGGACCAGGAATCAGCAACTCAGATCTCCTCCGGACTTAAAGGAGTCATGAGAAAAGGGATAAAGGATGTTCCTAGGGGACCAGGAATCAGCGACTCGAATCACCTCCGGACTGAATGGAGTCACGAGAAAAAGGATAAAGGTTGTTCCTGGGGGACCTGGAATCAGCGACTCGTATCTCCTCTAGACCTAGAGGAGTCACGAGAAAAGGGATAAAGGTTGTTCCTGGGGGCCAGGAATCAGCGACTCGGATCTCCTTCGGACATAAAGGAGTCACAAGAAAAGGGATAAAGGTTTTTCTTAGGGGCTAGGAATCTGCGACTCCGATCTTCTCTGGACCTAATGGAGTTACGAGAATTGGGATAAATGCTGTTCCTAGGGGACTAAGAATCAGCGACTTGGATCTCTTCCGGACTTAAAGGAGTCACAAGAATAAGGATAATGGTTGTTCCTAGGGGACCAGGAATCATCGACTCGGATCTCCTTTGGACTTAAAGGAGTCACGAGAAAAGGGATAAAGGTTGTTCTTGGAAGACCAGGAATCAGCGATTCGGATCTCCTCCGGACTTAGAGGAGTCGCGAGAAAAGGGATAAGGGCTGTTCCTGGGGCCTGAAGTCAGTGACTCGGATCTCTTCCGAACTTAAAAGAGTCACGAGAAAAGGGATAAAGGTTGTTCTTAGGGGACCAGGAATCAGCGACTCGGATTTCCTCCAGACTTAAAGGAGTCACGAGAAAAAAGATAAAGGTTGTTCTTAGGGGGACCATGAATTAGCGACTCGAATATCCTTTGGACCTAAAGGAGTCACGAGAAAAGGATAAAGGCTGTTCCTAGGGGACCAGGAATCAGCTACTCGGATCTCCTCCAAACTTAAAGGAGTCAAGAGAAAAGGGATAAAGGCTGTTCCTAGGGGACCATGAATAAGCGACTCGAATCTCCTTCGAACTTAAAGGAGTCACAAAAAAAGGGATAAAGGTTGTTCCTGGGTGACCAAGAATCAGCGACTCTGATCTCCTTCGGACTTAAAGGAGTCACGAGAGAAAAGGTATGTTCCTGGGGGACCCGGAATCAGTGACTCGGATCTCCTCCGAACTTAAAGGAGTGATGAGAAAAGGGATAATGGATGTTCCTGGGGGACCAGGAATCAGTGACTCAGATCTCCTTCGAACTTAAAGGAGGCACGAGAAAAAGGTTAAAGGCTGTTCCTAGGGGACCAGGAATCAGCGACTCAGATCTCGTCTAGAACTAGAGGGGTCACGAGAAAAGGGATAAAGGCTGTTCCTGGGGGCCTGAAATCAACGACTCGGATCTCCTCCGGACTTAAAGGAGTCACGAGAAAAGGGATAAAGGTTGTTCCTGGGGGACCAGGAATCAGCGACTCGGATTTCCTTCGGACTTAAAGGAGTCACGAGAAAAAAAGATAAAGGCTATTCCTGGCAGACCATAAATCGACAACTCCGATCTCCTCCAGACCTAGAGGAGTCATGAAAATAGGGATAAAGGTTATTCTTGGGGGTCAGGAATCAGCGACTCGGATCTCCTATGGACTTAAAGGAGTTACGAGAAAAAGGATAAAGGTTGTTCCTAGGAAACCTAGAATCAACGACTTGGATCTCCTTCGGACTTAGAAGAGTCACGAGAAAAGGGATAAAGGTTGTTCCTAGGGGCTAGGAATCTACGTCTTTGATCTCTTCCGGACCTAGAGGTGTCACGATAAAAGGGATAAAGGCTATGTGCAATTTGCTTGCTAGCCAGGTGATTTATTCTTGTCTGTAGCTCGCTTGTTTCGCTGTGTGGCTGCTCTGTCTGTTCACTTGATGATGGCTGATCTGGATAAACTATTGCTCAGATTCTACATTAATGCAAGGAGCTTGGCTAGATATGGGTTTCACGAGGGCATTGTTTCCTCCTCGAATAAGATGGACTTGTTGGATAGTTTCTGACATCTCTCTAGGTTCACTGTTGTGTCACTGGCTGACTTCTTGGTAGTTTGACTTTTGCACTGGACTGTCGACTGCACTCTCGCTTACTGATCAGGGGAGTATGGATATTCTGACTTTGCTCTGATCTCAGAGGCTCATGGCTATTGTTATCCTCGTTTCTACGCTCGAGCTATGGAGGAGGCATGTTCTAGACGAAGATGCTGTCCCAAGAAGGGTCAACCAACAGGGCAGTTGACATGCCCCTGGTTGACGGGGAATGTTATCACCACAAAGGCAGCTGACATGCCCCTGGTGTACGGTATCCTCTGCCAGGTCTTTGGCTGAAGAGCAACTGACATGCCTCTGGTTTGGGACCCAGCGGGACCATGCAAAGTGGACAAGTAATAATGCATGCAGAATTTGGGATGCTAATCATGCCTGCTATGAGAAGAGAAGAAGACCTCGGTTCACAAGACACTACTCGGACTTCTAGGCTGTTCGTGGCTCTCTGGGATGGATTATTCAGTAGGTTAGGCTCCGTGCCAAACTCTTGGGGACTTAGACCTACATTTTTGGCTTTTGGCTTATTTCTTTTCTCCCTCTTAGGCTTGTAGGCTCGCCTTAACCCTTTCTTGGGGGTAATGGGCATTCGGATTTGGAGGGGCCTGCTGGGATTATGTGCAAGGGGTGGCTAGTCCCTTTGGTTGCTTGGATCTTTGGGATGCTTGCTTCGACTCCTCCCTAAAGTAAGTGATAGGGATAACGTTGACCTACCGGCCTCTCTCTGTTAGGGCTAGCTTATGTCTTCGACTTCGGTCTTCTTATTTCTTTTATGCCCTTGTGGATATGTTTATTTTTTTCTATTTTGGCTCACACTCATGCTCACTTCTAACATTTTATCTCCCTTTGGAGGTGTAAGTCCCCATGGGAGCTTGGATATTTCGCTTAACCGTGTTTGGGTGGTGGCTCCCTTGCTCGCTAGGATGTTTGGATAGTGACAACTGAAGAGGTGTAGACCCTTCTCAAGTAGGCTAGCTATTCCGATTCTCGTCATCGGAATGTGATGCTGATGATTTATGCATAGATGGATGCAGTTATTGACGTGCTTAAGTTACTGATGCGCATGAAAATAAAAAGGCAAATGCTATGGATTAAATGCACTTGGATCACCATTTATTTAGAAATATGCATGCATGATGGAGTAATAGATGATGCATGACACGCAAAAGGATACTTTGCAAGGCAAGGATACACGCCTTCCGCTCATTGGTAGTACTTCTTCAGATAACATGTGTTGACTGGCTCGGGTTGCTCGACGCTGTCCATGTCTTCAAGGATTGTTGTACCCCCTGAATAGACTTGTTTGATGATGTAGGGACCATGCCAGTTAGGTCGGAATTTGCCTCAACCGTCCGAGAGATGTATGGCCCGCAGAACTAGATCGCCAGGTGCGAATCTCCTAGGTCGGACACTTTTCTGATATGATCTGGCCATTCTTGCTTGGTAGCAGCGAGCATTGTACATGGCCTGTAGTCTACGTTCGTCGATCAAATTCAGCTGGATGTATCGGTCCTCGACCTATTCGGCTTCTTCTAGCTCAGCCTCTTTCAAGATTCTGAGTAATGGGATCTCTACTTCGACTGGTAGGACCGCTTCCATGCCATACACCAATGAGTAAGGTGTCGCTCCTGTTGAGGTCCAGACCGAAGTTTCGTAGGCCCATAGCGCATAAGGGAGTTTTTCGTGCCAATCCTTATGTGTCTCGGCACTCTTCTTTAGGATCTTGATTAAGTTCTTATTTGCTGACTCCACGGCACCGTTCATCTATGGGCGGTACGGGGAAGATTTATGATGTTTGATCTTGAGGCTCTGCAGATAGTCCTCCAATCTCTGAGCTATGAAATTCTTGCCATTGTCTGAGATAATGGAGTGTGGCACCCCATACTAGGCTATGATATTGTTCTTGATGAACTTTTCTGTGCTACAGCTATGACAATTTTGTAGGAGGCCACTTCCACCCATTTGGTAAAGTAATCTATGGCCACCAAGATGTTGCTGTGGCCATTGGATGATGTCGGATGGATAGCCCCGATGACATCTATTCCCCAAGTAGAGAAAGGCCACGGTGAAGACATACTGTGCAGCTGCTAAGGGGGAGCATGTATGAAGTTCCCATGGATCTGACAGTTGTGGCATCTGCGCACAAAACGACAGCAATCTGCCTCTATAGTTGACCAAAAGTAGCCTTGCGGCATGATCTTCTTGGCTAGCAGTATTCCATTCATGTGGGGGCCACATGTCCCGGCGTGGACCTGAAGCATCAAGGTATCAGCCTCTTTCTTGTCGACACACCGCAAAAGCATCTAGTTATATGACCTTCTGTGTAGATGTCCCCCGCCCAACACGTATCTTGATGCCAAGCGTGCCAAGGTCTTCTTAACTACTAGTGATGTGCCGGTTGGGAGATCGCCTGATTCCCGGAAGGTCTTGATAACATGATACCAGGGAAGCTCTGTTGGCGGGTCTGCTTCTTCTATGCTCATGCAATGGACGGGCTGCTCTGCTCGGGTGATCGATACGTCGATGGTGCACTTTTCAGGGATTGAGAGCCAGGAGGTAAGAGTTGCTAGTGCATCTGCGTAGGAGTTTTTGGCTCTACTCATGAAGGAGAGGCGCACTTCCTCGAACACCTTGACGAGCTGTAAGAGATATTCGTGATATGGTACGAGCTTTGGATCCTTGGTTTTCCATTCGCCATTGATTTAGGATATGACTAACAAGGCATCCCCGTGCACCTGTAGCTTTTGTGCGCCATGCTCCAATGCGATTTGTAGTCCCATGATGCATGCCTCGTACTCAGCTTCATTGTTGGTGCACTCGAAAGTGAGCTTTCTAGAAAAGGGGGTCATCTGTCCCTACGGTGTCGACAATACCTCGCCGATTCCTCCACCCCTCTTGTTGACTGCTCCATCGAGGTATAAGTGCCATTGGGACTTGTCTTTTGGCTCATCAAAATCTGCATCTCCCATGGCAAATAGGATGTCTTCATCCAGGAGCTGCATCTGTAATGGTTCATACTCCGACAATGGTAGGTCAGCTAAGTAGTTTGCTACTGCCTGTCCCTTCATTGATTTTTGTGTGACAAATGTAATGTCGTACTGAGATGGTATCACCTGCCACTTCACGCATCGCCCCACTAGCACTGGCTTTTGGAACAAGTACTTCATGAGATCATGCCAGCAAAGGAGAAGAAACGGATATGCCATCATATAGTGCCTGAGACGTTGGGTGGCCCAGACAAGGGATAAGCAAATCTTCTCGATGGGACTGTACTTGACTTCGCAATCGTTGAACTTCTTGCTCAGGTAGTAGATGGCTCTCTCCCTACGCCCTGTTTCATCGTGTTGCCCAAGGACTGCGCCCATGGTGTGTTGGGTGGTGGAGAGATATAACAACAGAGGTCGCCCTGGTGTGGGTGGAACCAGGACAGGAGGTTTTGCAAGGAGCTGCTTGATTTTGTCAAATGCAGCTTGACATTCCTCGTTCCATTGGATCTGTGCGTTCTTTCTCAATAGTTTGAAGATAAGTTCACAGATGGGAGTAAGCTGTGCTATGAACCGACTAATATATTGTAATCGGCCCAAGAAGCTCCGAACTTCCTTCTCAGATGTAGGGGGAGGCATATCGATGATGGCTCTTGCCTTACTAGGGTCAACCTCGATTCCCCTTTGACTGATGTTGTATCCTAGGAGCTTGCCAGAAGATACCTCAAATATGCATTTGTTGGGGTTTAGACAGAGCTTGTACTTTCTGAGGCGATCAAACAGCTTTCTCAAACAGACTAGGTGCTTCTCAGGCTCTTTGGACTTGACAATCATATCGTCTACATAGACCTCTATTTCTTGATGCATGAGGTCATGGAAAAGTGCAGTTATCATTGCCCTTTGATATGTTGCGCCTGCATTCTTGAGCCCAAATGGCATCACACGATAGCAAAAGACTCCCCAGGGAGTGATGAAGGAAGTCTTCTCCATGTTTTCCTCGGCCATTTTGATCTGGTTGTATCCTGAGAACCCATCCAGGAATGATAGCATTTTATGCTCGGCTGTGTTGTCCACCAAGACATCTATGTGAGGAAGTGGGAAATCGTCTTTGGGACTCGCCTTGTTGAGGTCTCTATAGTCGATGCACATGCGGACTTTCCCATCTTTCTTTAGCACTGGGACCACATTTGCTAACCATTCTGGGTACAATACTACCTTGAGGAAGTTCACCTTGTGCTGCTTCATGATTTCCTCCTTGAGTTTCAAGATCCATTGAGGTCGTCATCTCCTGAGTTTTTGCTTGATGAGCCTCTCGTTAGGCTTCAGGGGTAGCTTGTGTACCACCACTTCGATGTCCAAGCCGACCATGTCGTCATAAATCCTGGCGAAGACATCTGTGTATTCCTTCAGAAATGCTATGAAGTCTGCCCTGGCTTGTGGGGATTGCTTAGCACTGATGAGTACCTCCTTGATATCCTCTATTGTGCCGATGTTCAGCCGTTCAGTTTCCTCCTCGACATGCATATTTAGACCCTCTGGATCATTGTCGTAGGGCTGGAATTCGAGCGTTTCTCTGTTTTCATCCATGTCATCATCCTCCTCCCCATAAGTGATGAGCTCCGATATGATTTCCCCTTTGAAGGTTGGGTCAGTGACATCAAAGGAGAGGATATGCTCTGATTTTTGGCCCTGATGATTCTTCAGGATGGTCACACTGACTTTGGTGTTCTTGTATCTACACTGTGTGACCTCTAGCACTTTAACAGCGAGCTCTGGTGATTGGCTGGGTTGCTCTGTTTCCTCAGCTCCTGATACTATTTTTGGATTTGTTTGGATTTTCGGTAGTATGTACAAAGGGTGAAACTGACTGGCGGTTGTCCTGCTGGTGACTGATAGGAGTGATGCCACCTGGCTTTTTCCCTGAGCTCAACTCAGGGTCTTTTTTTTTTGACCCTCATCTTAAGCAAGGTGAGGCTTCTTCTACAAATACCAGCTAGACCCGCCTCCCGGCTCCAAAGAGATTAACTCTAATGGTCTAGTGGGTTCTGGTTGTGAATCAGATAGGACCATGATGGGTGAGTGGTCCGACTGTTGGTGGGTAGTTGTTGTCTTTGATTCTAAGGCCCTTGACTTTCTTTTCCTCAGCCTCTGATACTCTGTTGTGTCCTCAGCCAACATTGACAACTGCTCTTGGAACAGAAGCTCTAGGTCACTGACTTGCTCACTTGCTTGCACTGCCCTGCCGACTGTCTCATCCTCTGCCAGGATGCAATCAGAATCTCGAACAACACTCTGTTCTGCCATTGCCTCTTCTAGATTGCAGACCTCTGCTGATTGGACCTGTGACCACTGTAAACAATGCCCTGGACTGACCGACTGCACTAACGGATCTATCGATGCCACTACTTGCAGGACTACCACTGTGGGGCTCGCTGTTGGGGTTGTGGTTGATGCCGTTAAAGTGTCTATCGTGGGCTGAAAATGTGGTTGCACCGTCTGGTGTCGACTCCTCTCTGCAGTGGCTTGGCTCTGATTGGGATCGAGTATCCTTGCATTGACAAAGTTGGTGAGGTTCGATGGAATATAAATCTTTTTGTACCTCCTAGTGAGGGAATATCCGTCTTGGCGTGACTGTGACTCGTATCCCAAACCTTCGAACTCTCGCCTCTCCTCTGCTTGGATGGGCTCGAAGATTCCTTGCCTGTGTCGCTCGAGTGGTGTCCCCTTCTTGTATCCCCATTTGCGACATATGTTTTTGATCATCCGAAGGGGATTGCCACGAACAGTCAAGTAACTGACACGCTCGAGAGCCGGAATGTAATTGACAGGCTTGAAACAATTGACCCGGAACATGACATCAGATGGTTTAGGATCGAAGTGGACGGTCTTGAGGGAGACAGCGGAGACCGACTCAACCTTTTCTTTGTCAAGATCCTCCGCCATGACAACAATTATGTCGTTGCCCCAGCGGAACTTAACCATGCAATGGAGGGTCGAGGGTATCACCTAATGCTTGTGCAACCAAGGGTGCCCAAGCAGAAGATTGAAAGAGGGCTCCAGATCCGCAATGTAAAATTCGACGTCGAAGACTACATGCCCTATGGTGAGGGGAATAACCAGCATCCCCAGTGTGTCGTGATGTGTGTTATCAAAAGCCGTCATTCCCTTCGTAGTTGGTATGATATCCTTGGCTTTGAATCCGATTTTATTTGCTATGCGCAAAGGACAGACGTTAAGGCCTACGCCATTATCAACCAAAGTGAGGGGAATTCAGAAGCTCTGATATTGCACTGTAATGAATAGGGGCTTGTTATGATTGACTCCTGTCGGAGGCAATTCCTCACTAGAAAAGGAAATAACATGAGGCTCTACAATCATGCACACCATATTCTCAAGAGCGGACGATTCTATGGTGGGGGAGACGTGAGCAGCCTAAAAGACCCTAAGGAAGGCCTCTCGATGTTCTGCAGAAGTATGGATGAGATCCCAAATGGAGATATCAGCCTTGACCCTCTTCAGTTGAGATGTGATTTCGGCAGAGGGATGCTCCTCCCTGGTCGAAGAGATAGGGATTGAACTAGGGACCGTCCTAGAAGGTTGAGTAGCTGGCTGAGGATGGGAAGACGCTGGATGGGTGACTTTTGCGCACATTTCTGTGGCATAATCATAGGGTACACGGTGAGTGTCCCTCATTAGGTGGACGACAAGAGGCGTATGTGTTGCTAGCTCCAGCAGTGCCGACAACAAACTGACAGAAAGTTGGTTTGACTAGGGAGGGGGTTGGGCAGGATATTGCATAAGAGGATGTTGAACCGAAGGTTGGACAGGATACTGGACAGGAGACCAAAAAGGAGACTGGACAGGATGACTAGGTATGGGTCGAGCTAGCAAGCAAATGGGTGACCCATGGTGCGTGGTTGGCGGTGCGGCGGTACACTCCGTCCTAGCGGTCAACCATATCATGTGGACGACTGACTCGAAATCGGCACGACTCAAACGATAGAAATGAGTCGGGAAGGGTTCATCCACGGTGTGAATCAGGTCAGAGGGGTCTACTACGGATGTCGTAGACCCAGAGGTGGTGAGGAAATGGACTCCTGAGGTCCCAACGCTTGTTGAGTTGTCATGCGCAGGCATGGGCTAGTTGACAATGTTGGTATAAGTTGATGGTGCTTGTGACTGTGTAGGTGGTGGTGCAAGTGCAGTGTGTGCCTCCTGGGTGTCAATGACGATAACCTTGCGGTCAATCAAGTCCTGAATGGAGTTTCGAAGAGCCATGCAATTGTCCGTCGAGTGGCTCGCGCAGCAGTGGAAATTGCAATGGAGGCTCGTGTTATACCACCCCTAAAGAGGGTTCGGCGGGGGGTGGATCTCCGGGAGCTTCAAGAGTGACACCACCTTAGAGAGGATGGCACTCAGTGGCTCAACAAGTGGTGTATATTGTCGTGCAACACGTGGAGGCCTTCTCTGCCCTAAGCGGGGTCCTTGCCGGACCGATGCCTTGGAATACACTGGCTGGGAAGTGGTGGTGATCTATTGTGTGTGTGGTGCTCTAGACGTAGGTACATAGACTAACTGACTCGGGACTGGTTGGTTCACCACATTGACGGGCGTGGTAGGTGACCCTACATATGCAACAGCAAGCTTGGGAGGATCCTGCCTCTTATGGTAACTGGTGCCAGCACCGTTGCGAGTGCTGCTGCTCGCTTGGTGACTCGGGGATGCGGCTTGTTTGGTAAAAGTGGCGAGCACAGGAAAGCTACCACTGCGAAGGGAGCTCTCTATGCGTGCGCCTGCGTTAATCAGAGAGGGTTGGCGATCGCCTCCCCGCACTTGTCGAAGTGCTCTCTCCAGGTCACCCACCCTGGCGTGGAGGGTATCTGGAGCTGCTGCCGACGAGGGTGATTTAGTAGGGGGTAGGGCCGCATATGCTGTGTGGGTCACACCTAAGTGCTCCTCTGGGTCCACCATCATACCACTTGGTGCTGCGGCATGATGGCTAGCATATCCGTGCAAGAGTGTTGGGTGTGATTTTGGAGGCGAAGTTGCCTGGACCTGATGGTGTGTAAAACGAGGATGAACGGAGAATTGTGTGGCAATGGGTGCTGAGTGTGGGAGTAATAGTTACTATAGTGGTATGGCGCTAGGCTGCAAAATCTGAGGATGCTGCACTCCAACCAACCCGAGGGGCTAGCCACCAGATGCTGGAGTTGAATGTTGTGCAGCGATGTGGTGTGTCTAAGCTTGTGGTGTCACACATAATGTGGGTGCAGTGAGGAGCTAGGGTGAAGGCTGAGGTGGTGGTGCCAATGCTTGGGACACCGGAGCAGGCTGCCGGGGAGCCTCAGGAATATTGGGATCTACAGTGGACTGAATTGCAAAAGCCATGCTCTCGATCTCTTGAGCTAGAGCCAGCAGATATTCTGCCTGTGTGGCAGGAGACCCCTCGGGGATAGCAAGGGGTGGCACAGTCAGAGGTTCAAAAGTCACAGATGGGACAAGGGCAGGTTGCCCTGGAGGCAAGGAATCTGCAAAGGGTGTCGCCACAACAAGCAGAGTGCCAAAAGAGAAGTAACCCTGAGGAACTGAGGCCATCAGTGATACATCTGGAACCCAAGCTGAGGTCACTGAGATGGACTTAGTGCTTGGCCCTAAACTGGCCGAGGTCAGTGGATGTCCTACAGGATGGGGGCAGAACCTCCGTGATGCACGAAGGGGACAGAGGGAACAGCTGAAGACACAGCAAGGGTAGGAGGGACCGCAAAGGAAGTGCCCTCTGGAGTGGCAGTGGCATAAGGAGACTCGCTAGTGCATTGGGCCATAGCTGACCTGGAACGGGTGAGAACCAGGCTACGGTGGCAAATAAGGGGATGAATCTTAGGACGAGCTATCATCAAAGTGACGAATAACTTAGGGAAAGATGATCAGCAACGAAGCGTCGCAAACAAGGGAGTCAAGGCAGGAACGCTCGAGCAGTGGCCTAGGAACTCACGCTCTACCTAAAAAAGAGAAAACTACTAGTGTTAGAACCAACAACGAAATGTAGTTTGTTATAGTGGCGTGAATGGCATTCATGTTCATGGATGCAACTAACATGCTCTCTCTCACCAGCTAAGTGTTTCTTAGAAGGTCATCTACTCTGGGACGACACATGGGTAAACAGGTCTCTAACTTAGGCTAGAAAGTAAAGGTCCCCGCTCTAAATCCTAGCTAAAGCACAGGCAGTGAACGGGTGGTGCGTTGGTGGCCTCATCTCCTGCGGTAGCACGGAGCTGTACCCTTTACTAACACCGACACGACCTCGGACAAAGGGGGGACAAACTAGCAACACGTCCTACGCCAAAGCCATAGAATGGGTTACTAGAATTACCCTTCGTGGACTGTGGGTGGACTTAGGGGAGAAGAATGCATGCCCTATATGATCAATCATGCGATATGCTTTAGTGTTTTTTACTTGCATTTTATTAACCAAGGGGAAGAGTTTATATTGGTCTCTAGTTTTGCCTTATTAATTGTTATCTGAGTTTGTGTGTTTTATTTTAACCAAAAGGGGGAAACAAACATGTCTCTACTCTCCTAGGCATGTCAAGTGCGAAAGGGGAAGAAAACACACAAGTAAGGCAAGCAAGCAAGCAAACAATAAACAAAAGGCATGATCATGGCATGTGCAAGTGTCGTGGCATCATGATTGTGAAAAGAAAACATCCATCACGTCAAAAGGCAAGATATATAGCATGTGTGTGTAGTGACAGAGCAAATATGTGAAAAAAAGTACAAAAGGCACTCTAAGTAAGCAAACAATCACAAGCAAGGCAAACAAACAAGTATGTAACACCAAAGCCTTAAAAAGCAAGCGAAAAAACTAACCTGAAAACCAGAATCTGGTATCCCCAGTGGAGTTGCCAGTTATGTGACCATGCCAACCTAGGGGTCCGGTGCGGAGTTGCTCTAGAGGGAGGAGATCATAGCCATGCCAAGATGGCAAAGGTGCAAGATAGGATAAAACAAAAAGAAAAGGAGTTGCCACCTAGTCCTTTAAGGGAAAGACGAGGAAAACCACAAAAGATTGAATGCATGAGATGCAGATGTGAAGGCTGAATGTTTGCTAACAAGAGGATGGGTAAGGATTCCTATTACACACGAGGAAGGTGTTAGGCACCCTCGTACGCCCGAGAAACTCGGTCTTTCTAGCCTAAACCGCTTGCTAAGGCTGAATGAATGCTTGCTAAGCCTAGATCGTGCTCTAAAACATGCTAATATGAATGTCATGGCAAAACTAGAGGGATGTGCAAAGTGGTATGCGAAAACTGCAAAGAAATCAACATGAAAAGATGAAATCACAAAGTATGACACAACAGAGAAAATCACATGAAATGACGAGATTCATAATGAGAAAGGCTTAGAAAACCAGATTGATATCAATAAGATAAAAAGTGAGGTCAACCCAAATCCTTGGAATCATGGAAAAAGTTGTAAAAATCAAAGGAGAGAAATAATCTGCAAATGGGCTAATGTGGGCCTTCCGGTCAATTAGTGTACGCCCTCGGGCAATGAAATCAAAATCAAATCTAAAATCTGAAATGTAGGATTAAAGCAAATCAAATCAGATATCGGATAAGAAACTCTGAAGACAAAGTGAAGAAAGAAAATCCGCAAAGGAAAGTCATGAGATGCCGGCTCGCTAAATAGGGATGCAAATGTGAGGAGAAGTAATATGAAATGCATGGATAAGTGCTTAAATGTGCGAAGGTTTCTAAAGGATGGCTTAGACAAGGACTATGCAAGACTGAGTGCAAAAATTGAGGTGCATGCTCATGAATTGGAGGTACAGGGGCAATTTGGTCATTTTCCTGGCCATATGTGATAGATGCTAGCATGGGAGTGATGCATGGTCTAAGTTATGTCAAAATGTGTGTCCAATATCTAGAAGATCTTATTTGCAAGAAAACATGGAGAAGAAAAACAATAAAATGATATAAATACAATAAGGGCCAAGATGTAAAATTCACAAAATGGAGTGAACATGCAGATGATGGATCCAATGTCAATGTGGCATTGAAATGTGAAAATTTCACTTGGATAATTCCCTAAAAATTTAGAGTCTAAAGTGCAAAATTCGCACATAAGCGCAAATGTAACTAAAATACGAGACTAAAGATCAATCCACAGTGAAAACATGATTTTTAAATGGAATCTATGATTAAACGCAAAATATGAAATGCAATTAGTGAAAAATATTCCAAAATATGCAAGAAAACATTTACAACCTAAATAATGGATTTACAAATAATCTAAGGGCCTATATGCAAATTGTATGTGCTCAGGAATGGTTTGAAGTGAATCCAGGGACTTTCATGCAAAATTTCAAGGCCTGAATGTGATAAAAATTGGGGTTTTATACTGGTCAGTGCAATTATAAAATTTCCTACGGTCTAGGATGCAAAATGCACAAAGAAAACACATTTTTTTAAGTTCTGGGAGCTTAATGCAAAAGATCAGGACCAAAATGTAAAGAAAATTCAATTTTAATGATGGTCAGTGTAATTTTTAAATCTTTTAGGCCTCAAATTGCAAATTTCCCAGAGAAAGTTCATTTTAAAAGATTCCAAGGCCTAAATGCAAATGCTCAGGACTTAAATGTGAAGAAATCATGGTTCCAAGGACCTAGATGTGATAAAACATGCATGAATGCATAAAGAATGAAAATATAAATATGCAGGGGATTATATGCAAACTTCACAAAGAAAATAAAAGAACAGAAAGTATTTTTAAAACTATAGGGGGTAGAATGTAAAAAAAAGGACTTAAAATAAATAAAAAAGGACCCAAATGTAACATCCTAAGGACCTAAACGTAAATGCCTAAAACCAAAGGGCTTGGGCCCAAATATTTCTCTTTCGAAGATCGCCGGCGTTCTCCCTCCGACGATCTCTTCGGCGATGCACCAGCAGCGACCCAACGGCAGAGGAAGGAGAGCGAATGCTGAGGAAGCTTCATGGAGGCACGGTGATGATCTCCGAGAGGCTGGGCAAGGCTGGGGAGGTCTGAGGCCTCCCCCCCACCTCGCGCTCTAACGAGGCACCCTGTCGGCACCGGGGAAGGTGACAGCGAGGCACGGCGGTGACCAACGGCTGGAGTGGCACGGCGATGGCTGGGGAGGCTTCTGTGAACCACAGCGAAGCTCCGGGAGGCAGCGGCAAGATCCAAGGAGATCCGGAGTGCTCCTCCGACCTCTAACTCCAGCGACTAACACGGCGGAGGTCATTGGGCTGTTGTGGTGGTCCAAGCAGCGGCGTAGCTGCACGGAGGTGCTCACGATGAGATGGCATCGCTTCCAGGAGTGATGGCGCAAAGCGGGGGTGCCTGGCGTACTTGGGTGCGTCCTCGACGGCGAACGGCGGCACTGCGGCGATGGTGACGGTGCAGCGGCGACAGTAGGGAGGCTTCGGGGGTTCTCTTTGGAGTGGAAAGAGTCCAGGAAGGAGGAAGAAGATGGGAGAAGGAAGGAGAGGCCCGCAGGGGGCCTCGCCTAAGGTCAGGAGGCTCGGAGCCTCGCCGGTGATGGTGAACCCATCATTGGAAACGAAGGTGGTGATGGGCAGAGATGGCCTGCCTCGACAAGTCGCAAAACTAGAGCCTAGGGACCTAAGGGGGATGCTATGAATTGAAGAAGAAGAAGAAAAAAGAAAGGTTACCTGATGCACAGGATGTCCACCCCAGCGAGATGGGTCGACAGGGGCGAGCTCTAGTGGCTCTGGTTGTTGAGGTCGAGGCTTCTGGGGCTGAAGAATTGATTGAAGAGGTGCTCTGGGTCTTTGTGGGACTGGCTAGGTTTTTGGAGATGGGTTTTTGCACGCTGGGGAGGCTGAAGGCAGATGGGAAGAAGATCCCCCAGTTTGTTGACGGCGGCAAGCTTTATACTCCGACGAGGCTTTCCGGAGCCCTCGATCCTCCTCCCTGCAGCGGATGAGCGCCGTTGGATCAGGCATGGGTTGGAGGAGGTTGACTGGAGATCTCGGGGGTCTGAGATTCGCTCCGGAGACTTCGGGATATCGCCGGAGTTGTCGCTAGAAAATCAGGGGTCGTCGGAATTATTTTTGACTTTTATAAGGTTGTTGATTTGTATTTTTGAATGGAATAGTGTTGGGCTTATGGGCCTGCAAATTGGGCTTAGGGTTTGGTTCTTCTTTTGTTTTTTGAAATTTTAGGATTTTAGGGTTTTAATTTTAGGTTTTAATTGGGTTTTGTGGGGTTTAATTTAATTTCTGATTTTGTAATTTGGGGTTTAATTAAATGATTTTAAATTAGGGTTTTGATTAGTTTAGGTTTTTTGTTTGGATTTTTAGGGATTTTTTAGGGTTTTGATTTTAAGTTTTTAAATTAAGGTTTTGAATTTTAATTTAGGCTTTTTATTTATGTTTTATGATTTTAATTAAATTTGTGGTTAAGGTTTAATTAATTGGTTTTAAATTAAGGTTTTAATTATTTAAGGTTTTTTTATTTTATTTTTGTTTTGGGATTTTCATGGATTTTAGGATTTTTGATTTTAAGTTTTTAATTAGAGTTTTGTGATTTAAATCTGATTTTTAATTTTGGGACTTAGGGTTTAATTAATTGGTTTGAAATTAGGGTTTTGAATTTTAATTAGGGTTTATTGGTTTATTTAGGGATTTTTAGATTTTAAATTAGGGTTTATTGGTTTATTGGTTTATTTAGGGTTTTTGTGTTTATTTAGGGTTTTTGGATTAATTAGGGTTTCGAATTTTAATTAATTAGGGTTTTTAATGGATTTTCACTTTAATTAGGGTTTATTGGTTTATTTAGGGTTTTTGAATTTGGGTTTATTGGTTTATTTATGGATTTTTGGATTATTTTAGGGTTTTTGGATTGATTTGGGTTTTTTTGTTTCATTAATTGGATTTTAAGTGTTTTAAATTTGATTTTGACTTGAATTAGAGTTTTTGTTTCATTAATTTAATTTTAAGTGGATTTTAAATGTGCTTTGTTTGGTTTTTATTTTAATTAGGTCAGAGTGGACTAGTGTGGGCCTGAATGGGCTTGTGTGGGCTTGGATTTTTGGTGGTCTTAATCAGAGCATCTTCCAGAGGAGCTTGCTGCCAAGTGACTTCAAAATCGGGGTATCTACAGGTTGTGATGGTTAGAGTGGGAAGTAGTTAAGGTGAAGTGGGATGTGGTTAAGGTAGTTAAGGTGAAGTGGGAAGTGGTTAAAGTTGTTAAGTTAGAGTGAAAAGTGGTTAAGGTAGCTAAGGTGAAGTGGGAAGTTGTTATAGGTTATTAGGGTTTGAGATTAGGGTTTAGGATTTGACTTAGGGTTTAGGGTTTGATTTGAATTAATTTTAGGGTTTTGGATTAATTCTAGGATTTTGAATTATGTTTTGAATTAATTTTAGGGTTTTGAATCAATTCTAGGGTTTTGGATTAATTCTAGGGTTTTGAATTATGTTTTGAATTAGTTTTTGGGTTTTGAATCAATTCTAGGGTTTTGGATTAATTCTAGGGTTTTGAATTATGTTTTGAATTAATTTTAGGGTTTTGAATCAATTCTAGGGTTTTGGATTAATTCTAGGGTTTGAATTATGTTTTGAATTAATTTTAGGGTTTTGAATCAATTCTAGGGTTATGAATTAAGTTTTGAGTTAAGTTTAGGATTTTGAATTTGATTTTGGTTAGTTTTAGGGTTTAAGGTCCCATTGTAAGCATATGGGGTGTCTACAACTGCTTATGGCACGTTCCGACCTCTTAGAAGTCTCATTATCCCTTATCGGTATGACTAATCGGCCTCCAAAGGTTCCTATAAATCTCAGCAAATCCTTTTAAAACATATGCAGCTTCCTTTAAAACTTTTTTAAAATCATTTCTTAAAAAAACATTATCAAAATCAATTTTCAAATCACTTATTTTCCTCAAAACATTATTTTCCACACTTATGGTTGTCACTAACCATTTACCACATTTATTGGTTCACAATCATTTCACATGTATTTCCTACTTATTATAGGAAATTATCATTATCTCAATCCTTATTCATGTATTTCCATGGGTTTCATATTCATTTAATATTCTTTATTCTCAAAAAATATCATTGGAAATATATTCTGTAGTTCACTGAAAAAGGCAAGATTCTCTAGTCATTCTCGCCAGCTATATCCGCCAGTAAAATTTGCGATCTAGCCGCACCAAGAAAACTCACTGGAAGGATCCGCCTTCCAGTTTCGCCGCTAGTTTAACAAAAAACTCAGGAAACTTAGAGCATGCAAACCCAAAACTTGAAACTCATATAAACCTCATAAGAAACTTATGAACGCACACACGACACATTCAGAGCATTCATATCATCATTTACAAGCATCTCTTCCTTCATATTTCAATAAACTCAGGTGTTTCACCATTAATCTGCTATAATTCTCAATGAGGCATAAAATCTTTGAAAAATCCCAAATCCCACACAGACATGCATACTCTCATGATTCATTCTTCCATGATAATTTCAATGTTAAAACATACTTCTAGGAATTTAAAGAGGAAGGGAACACGTACAGATTGAAAGTTCATTGATGTTTATGCTTCTTTGGTGAGCTTTCCGGTGTCCTCTAGCGAGAGTCAACCGTGCACGAGCTCCGTCGATGATCTTCTTGCACCAGTGGTGGTAGACCTCCTCCCACACCTCACAATTCCTCCTGGCACAAATTGATGGCACAGAGGACTCTACAACACAGAGTTAATGGCACGAAGGAGTCAACGGCGGCAAGGAGGGTTCAAGTGGGGGAGAAGATTATTTGGGGAGCAGGGGAGAAGATGATTTGGGGAGACGGAGCAAGGAGGGTTCGGGCAAGTGAGATCGTGGGAGATTTAATTTGGGAGACATCTTTTATTTGGGAGATTTATTCGAAGATCGCGAGAGAAAAGGCATGGGAAAAAAGGTGGGAAAACATGATTTCGCGCTTTAGTTAGGTTTTAATGATTTTGTGACAGGTTAAACTATCATTATTTAAATTTATTTTTGACAGATTAAAACGTTAATTAAAGATTAATTTTTTGACGGTTCTTTAACAACTGTAGTCCTTTAACTCTGTTTTACTAGTGTGAATTCGTATATCCTATAGATTTTGTGATTTCACAAACCAAACCCTTGACCTACCTTACAGGTCAAATTCGAGTTATCCTACGTCGATCCTTTTTAGCCACAATCAATGTTTTAATCAACTGTCAACATGGTTCAATGAGATTAAATTATGAAGACTTGACAATCACACTTAACATTTTTAATTTGAATAAACAGTTAATCAATGAACCAGATGAGACAATTGTGGTTAACATGATTGAAGATTTCTTGAGACCTGATAGAGGATGACATTGAATTTGATCTAGGTTACTTTGACCAAACTTTTGAGGAGATCTTCGAATATGACTTAATGTATGTAGAGGAAGCCAATGAGTTAATCCATTGTTGGACCCATAAGTCCAACAATTAGTATAACCCTCCTCCAAAGCCTATCATATTTAAGCCCACGCCAAATCCTAAGCCATCCATTGAGGAACCACCTGTATGAGTTTTAATTCAATTAATCGCAATTGCACGGTGTCAGTTGTTTTTTTTTTGTTAACAGTTGAGATAGATAGGTATTATTTCTTTGGCTTCAATGCCAGATAAGAAACATATAGTTAAGTAATATTACAGACCCATAGGCTATTCAGCCAAAAAATCATATTGTATCATCAGTATAATTACAAAAATGGGACGAAGGAGTACTATATCAAAAAAAATCTCTGTTTTTCTTTTTGTCATGTATGGGCTGCCAACTTCATTCATTCATTACATCCTGAGTTGCCTCTCCAGATGGGCCGAGAGAAGAAGGATAGAAGGTGCAGCAAGAGGCTCCTCAGAATGTGGTCTCATTGTAGTGACAAACTGCAGCATTTCTTCTTTCTCAAAACCTAGTACAAGATTTTCCACCCAAAATTTCATCAGACACATATTATCATTAATAACCAAAAAACCTGTCTTATAAGTATTGCGAAAGATCCTACAGTTTCTTTCTCTCCAAATCAACCAGAGAATGATCTGGAGAAGCAAAATCCACCCAGGGAAAGACAAGTATTGCTTAAGATTAGGAGTGGATAGAAATAAATCTCCAACAGTAAAAAAGCCAGGGTGAAGCTGTGAGTTCAAGAAGAACCTCCAAATCTCCCTTGCAAAAGAACAATTGAGAAACAAATGCGTATTACTTTCAATGC
>JAMKQA010000657.1:0-27209 GCA_024699735.1 Posidonia australis | reverse complement strand
GTAGATTATCAGAGAAGTCTGTAGAAACCTCTGTCTGCTTAAAAGATTGGTACGATGCGGTTGATCGTTTTCAAGGATTGAGCTTGAAGTCTGAATCAGAAGAACACAATGATGCGACATCAACTTCAACAGGTAAAACAGACTCCCCAAATGAATAATTCTTGATGTAAAAATTGGGAAAAAAATGTAAAACAAATGATGTAAATATCTTTTGTATTTTTTATGTAAAAAAATTGTTGTATTTCAAATATTTTTTTATTAATAAAAAAAATAATTTTAAAATTTTTTTTAGGCCCAATGGACCAGCCCAACCCGACCCGACCCTTCGGCCCGTAAGCCCGGCCCACATACGGGTCATGGGCCGTGTCGGACCCATGGCCTGTACGAACAAGCCCGGCCCGGCCCAATCCTGGCCCAGGCGGGCTACTAGTTTCATAGGCCAGGCCGGCCCAGCCCGGCCCGAATTCCTACTCTACCTACAAGCTCTCTCATGTGAAGCCACTAGGAAGTAGGAAGGCCTTTAACCTAGTTATGGAATGGCCATATGCGATTTACCACTCAGAAACAAGCATATGTGGTTAAGAAATAAATTAAAACCTCACCCTGAGTAATTCAGCAAAGAGCTGAAAAACAGTTTGATTAATTCTTGTGCTCAGACGAACTAATTTTCATTCTAAAAGGACCCATATCAAACAAGAGGTCCCAAATTCAGATGTCTAATATTTTCTATCCTCAGATACACATAAAATTGAACGGCAGGTCTACAACTCATGCACAGAATCTGGGTGTTGAAACCAATCTTGTTTTATCTTTTTGATTGATTCTAATTGCTGACGGTATTCCACTGGATCTTTTAAATATTTCAATCCTGTCAGGCACGTATTTGGTAACATGGAAGACTGATCTGCAAAACTAAACCACCACTCTTGATATTAGGAACAATCCGTTATCCAACAAAAGGATTATTAACCTATCATGCTGTAAAGTTATTTGGTCTCGTTCTAGCATTCCATTCTCACATTGCTGAACAATCCTTAACGGTTGTGTTGAGAGGTAGTAATCAGTGGTGAACACCTGATTGTGTCGATTTTATGGTTAAAAGGAAGAAGTTGCGATGATGAAAGGTGTTTCTTCACAGTTTTTAAAGGGGCTTCGATTAATCGAGTCGAAGGGGTTATAGTGATTGGATCTTGACCGGAAGTAAGTTCAGCCTTGGTGTTATAGTTGAGGTTGGGTAAAAAAAAAGGATAAAGCTCCTCGTCTCTTTATTTTTTTGGTGTTTTTGCTCTTCATTTGTTTCTCGTCGTTTATTTTGCATACTATTAGTACCAGAACAGCAGAACTTGAAAAGACACAGGAACATACCAGAGTATATGGTATGTCCGGGTAGATTATGATCTGAGATTGTGTTCCTCCGCCGCCTCCCCATCTTTCTCTTCGCTCTGAGCGCCGAATTTCTCCTTGAAAGCGTCCTGTTTCTGAATCCACATCATGTGCCACTGCAACAACAACAATAATCAAATCTCCGACTCAGAAGGATGGATGAGCACAGGGGTTCGATCGAAACCTGCAGGCCACCAGCCCATGCCACAAGGAGCGACGCGATCCAGAACCTCTTCTCCATCAACAACTTCGCCGCCTCCATCACATCAACTTCCTCGATCGACCGCAACCTCCCCCCTCTCGAACTCGTGGGGTTTGTGACTGTATCTGGTACATTCCCTTTGAAATATTACGTCAATACTACTCAAATAATAAAATGTCATCAATACCACCAACACTTCCCTTTGAAATGCTACCGTATTACAGTTAACTATCCTTTTCCCTCAAAAATCTACTACACTTAAGGGTCTCGGTCCAATAACTCTCCTGTAATAAAAATCCACGTTGGAATCGTTAGGGTCACATGTGTACCATTCAGCCATGTTCTATGAACTTAGATTATTTGTTTCATTAGTACTTAAATAGTAACTCCTCAATTGACCTTTGACATGTGGACAAAAAGTGAGTAAAAAGATAATTTGAAAACCTGATATATACCCTAACCTCTAATGAAATCTTGTTATAAAATTTTAAATTATGGATGCCATAAGTTGCAATTCTCCTCTAAGATCTGGAAAAATTGGGTACCTCTCAAGATTAAATTTTTTTCATGGTTGATACTTTTTAACAAAGTACTTACTAAAGAAAACTTGTGCAAGAAAGGTTGGAGAGGCTCTGACACATGCATCTTTTGTAATATTCATTGTGAAATTAACACACATCTTTTTATTCATTGTCTATTTACTAGTTTTATTTGGAATGTTTTTATCTCATGCTCAATGTATCCTGTAGCTTTTCAGATTGCAGATTTATTTAACTTTCCACCTGCATTGAAATTTGATATCTCTTTATATGGACGGTATATTTTAATTCAAGTTGTATTTTGGACAATATGGATGAATGTAACAATAGAATTTTTAGAGGAATAAGAAAAGTTTTAAATTTGATTATCAATGATATTATTTCTCTTATGCATTGTTAAATAGAAATCTGGATACAGGATTTGAAAAAGATGAGATCCTGTACACTGTCTCAAACATACAACAATCTTGGGAATTGAAGTAGGCACAATCAGCTCCACAAAACTCTATTGCATTGGTTGGATAATATCAGAGCCTTTCTGATCCTACTGGGGATCATCTTATGCAGTAATTAATATTCTGTTAATCCATATGTACCACGTATATTACTTTTTTTGGAAACTTTATGTTAGCCAGATAAACATTGGTTGTTACTTCATTTTAATTTTGATTAGAACTTATTGTTTCATGAGGCATGTAATTCTAGGCTAATTTTATCTCTTTGTAGTGGTTTACACAACCAGGAGAAATATTAATGGCAACTTACCAATTTCAAAAAAAAAAAAAGATAGCTTGAAAAGTGAAAGAAAAAGGCTCAATGATATAGACTTATGTTGTGTTTGATTGTAGTTATGCATCGCTTCAGACACTCCAACTCCTATACGAAGTAGTTTCTCTAAACAAATAGTCCCATTCCTATTGGAAGAGAACGACTAGATCACTTCAATTGCTATAGACAAAGAAGAATTTTCGAAACGGATATAAATAACTACCAAAATGGAATAGCCACAGTCGTCATTCTTTTATGACATAGTACAATTTCTCTAGAAACAAATGCAGCTACAGTCTCAACAGAGAAAGAAAAGTCACTAGATTATTAACTGTTTTGCCAACGAACCGATAGTTTAGGAGCCCGCTTTGACGTACACATGATTGTACAAAAGTTATCTCAATCGATTGTAGTAAGATAAGATTCACACTAGTTCCAACGATGTCGCCCCGACGATGATCTCGAAACCCTAAATGCCGCCGCTCTCAGAAACGCCACTCTCATAACCTTCACTCTCGCGATCTTCTCAGGCATGCTACTGACTTTGATTGGGACGCATTCAAAGCCAACCTGCTGGAGGATGACCTCCCCCCGATCCCCCTGCCTGTCAAGGCCTGCCGTCGATCGGTAAAAGCTAAACCCTCTTTATCTCTGCCTTCCCCTTTGTAGGGGCTTCGAGCAGGGAAAGACTTCTCTTCCCCCTCGTCTCCGAGGTCCTGCTTCGACTCCCTGCCTTTTGGGAAGTCTTCTATCGACTTCCCTGTCTTGTGAGGGGGAGTCGGCCCCTGGATGGGTGCATCTCGTCTAGATCTGGTTTTTTGATAGTAAAAGACTGTGACTCTATTTGTTCTATTTATCATTCCTGGCATAGTATAGATATATATGTGGATTGCTTTTTCTTTTGTAAGGAGTTATCTCCTAACTGGCTGCATAATCTGGTTTCTTGTTCTCTGTGTGTGAATCTAAAGTTCGTTCAGGTTTTGGAGGTGAGCTACTCCATTTCTTTTTTCTTTGTTGAAGGTTCTTACCTTCATGTTGTTGCTCCGACTCGGGCAACTCTGAGGGACGTATCCAATTGTGTTCCTGGATCCCTTGGATCCTTTGAATCGGGATCGATTTGCTCTTTTTCCAATAGATCTGATCCCCTTCTTCCCCCAAATGCTCCGGTGGGCTTGCTGCCACTGGTAGGTCGCCGAGAAGGGGCTCGCCGTCTCTGTTTGGAAGAGACGGTGAAGTCGCGGGCTTTTCGAAAATCTAACATGGCAGGCTGCTCCCCTGTCTCGAGCTCCGTGTGGGGTTTCTCTTGATATCTTCCCTTGAGATTTTCAGCGGAAAATAGTTATTATCGGTTTAATTATTCTGTGGATAAATGTGATTCCTTGTATAATTCGCAGACTTATGATAATCACTCTGCTAACTCTGATTTGGTGGGGACCTCGTATCCCTGTGAGGCAGAGGGCGTAACTGACACGCAAGACTTGCTCTCCTGTTCTGTCACTTCTGGTTTTAATGCCCAGACGGCTCCGCCGTCTGCGAGCTTAAACGTTTCCCATTCCCACAGTAAATTTAATGCTTCTTCGCCTCTGTTGTCAGATATCTCTGCAGCAGAGATATTATCTGACATCAACCTCTTTCCTGCTGATAATTGTTTTCAGGGCTCGCACTTTGCCGCCTTGGTCTCCCCTCCCTCCCCCTCTAGCATTCCTGCGAGGTCGCAGAATAGTGTAGTCTCCTCTAACTGCTCTGTATTCTCGGACTCTATCGGGTGGCAGGTGGTGGAAAAAAAGAGGAAAGCTCCTTCACCTTTGGTAAGCTTCTGCCATGCTAATGGCCGTTGTTTTAAATGTGGTCTTCGTGGACATTTTAAAAATTTCTGCAGATTTATTGGCTCTTGTTACAAATGTAACTCTTCGTCTCACTCTGTGGCGATATGTAAATTTTTTCAGGAGCAGAGGCTATCACCTTCCGCTGCTCCCCCCATGGTCGGGCTTTCTCCCCATAACCCTTCTGTCATCCCTCCCTCTGAGTCAACCTGTGACCTTCTTTTACATTTTTCTTGTTGTGCTATTGTTACTGATCACTCAGCACACCTAACTAGGGAAGCTCTTCTCCATCATATCTCACACAACTGGCCTATCCCCTCTAAGGTGGAGGTTAGTGACTTCTCTCCTGGTAAATTCCTTCTAAAGTTCTTGTCCCCCAAAATTAAAAACGAAACCCATAGCCTCTATGGGTCCTCACTCCAATCATTGTCAGCCTCCTTCATTCACTGAACCCCTAGCTCTAATGTGGTACTTACTCTGAAGGAGGAAGGGATTTGGATCCGTTTAGAAGGGATTCCACACCACCTTTGGAGTATAGAGGTTTTTCATCTTATGATTTCTGAATTTGCAAACCTTTTAGAAGTTGATCTTACCATTGACAGGGTTAAATACCTAGGGTTTGCCAGAGTTAGAATTAAGACTCACCCGGGTAAGGACATACCTGATACTAGATTCTTTGCATTTGGGAGAACTGTCTACCCTATCAAATTCAGACGCAGCTGGGACATCTGCTCTTCTTCCCTTCCCAGTCAGAGCTCAACTCCTGGGTGGCCCAAGCAACCATCCCAAACCCCTTCGGCTAGAAACCTACATCCCACGAAGAAACCTTTTAAAAATAATAAAGGCTGGAGAGGAAACAATGGTGGGAAAAATCCTAAAAGTGGGAAGCATGTATGGACCAGATCTGCCTCTCATGCAACTCCTTTTGTATCCTCCTCAACTGATGCAAGACTATTGCCTACTCCTCCTGCTCCAGGGATAGCTAACAAAGTCTCACCTTCCCTTCTAGTAGGTATCACCCCATTCACTACATCTTAGGAGACAAACTCTATTGCACCTACAGACACCTCTAAATTTGTGGAAGCAGAGCTTAGGGCTAGGAAGCTTTCTCTGGCTAAATTCAAGAAAATCTTGGCGATCTATGACTGTATGGCTAGATTCCATCTTCTCAACCTCCCACCCCTGTGCATGCGCCAGGTAACAATTGGCAAAATTTATTTGATAATATAGACTGCGTTAATTCTAGTTCTTCTTCCAATAGTGAACAATCTTATTTGGCACACTCTGATAGCTACTCAAAAAAGGTTAATATGGTCAACACAGAAGTTAATCATGTGGATCCTCTTCTATAGGACTCATATGAGCATTTTCAATCCTTTTGCGGGGATATTGGCATTTCTGTTGGGTCTAAAAATGAGGCCATCAGATTTTTTTAATCAAGTTAGACATGATCAGGATTAGGAGTACATCAACTTAGAAGATAATAGCAACTCTCTTAAGAAGACAGGGTCTTCTTGTTCTTTCACTAACTTTTAATGATTATTGCTGCTTGGAATATAAGAGGCCTTGGATCCTATCACAAAACAAGAGAGTTAAAGGAATTTATTAATTCCAATAAATAGGATGTTATTATTGTAAGTGAAACTAAAAAGGAATCTTTCTCTATAGGGACCCTTAGACTTCTTGGAGGAAAAAGAATAAACTCTTGGTCACATCTACCCTCCACTGGTGCTTCTGGTGGCATACTTATTGGTTGGGATGACAAAGTTCTTGAAAAAATTAACTGTATAACTACAAATAATTGCTTTTCACTAAATTTTAAAAATTGTGGAGATAGTTTTGACTAGTGGCTCACAGGGGTATATGGACCTTGTGATCACAACTTGAAACCACTCTTTATTGATGAATTATACTATCTCAGCACTCTTGTCAACAATCATTGGATTCTAGGGGGTGATTTCAATGTCATTAGGTTCTCCCATGAGCATTCTCTTAAGCCTGGAATCTCTGCTCATATGAAAAGATTTAATAATTTCATAGAACACAATTCTTTGATAGACTTCTCTCCAAGCAATTTCTCTTTCACTTGGTCTAACTTTCATGATCAACCAACATTGGTAAAGTTGGACCGATTCCTTGTTTCTCCAGACTGGTCTGGGAAATTTCCTTATGTTTTTTGCTCTAGCAAAGCCAAAGTGGTTTCTGATCATATTCCGATTATAGTTAATACAGTTGCACCTGATAAGGGCCCTCCACCATTTAGATTCTATAAATCCTAGTTTTTTATTGAAGGATTTGAGTAACTAATTGTGGATTGCTGGCAGAGGCTGGCCAACCCATTTTCCTAAACCTCTCTTGTTGTTGAGTTCAGCTTCAAGCTAAAAAGCATAAAACTAACTATTAAGAAATGGATTGGCCTTATTAGGGAAAAAAGAAGTAAAAGGCTTAGTTATATTAAATTCCAAATTCAATGTTTAGATGAACAAGCTGAACACTCTACCATTAATAATATGTGCTGGGAAGAGAAAAAGGCCTTGAGATTAGAACATCTCTCATTACTAAAAGAACAGGAGGCCTACTGGAAACAAAAATTCAGAATTCAGTAGCTTAAAGAGGGGAATCTTAATACCTCCTTCTTTCATAATATGGTGAAGTGTCATAGAAGGGTAAACAACATATCCTCCCTCACCATTAATAATGTAATGATTCAATCTCCAATAGATATATGTAGAGAGATAGAGAATCATTTTACTAAACAATTTAATAAAGGTAGAAGATTCAATATCCTCATTAACTAGGATGAGCTTATCCCAGTTAAAATATCTCTCCCTGATCAATTGGAAATCCCTTTTGCTGAAAAAGAGATAAAAGAAAATGTCTTTCAATTACCTGAAGACAAGTCCCCAGGTCCTGATGGTTTCCCTTTGACCTTCTTTCACCGTTTCTGGGAAATGCTGAAGTCAGATATTATGAGTATCTTCCAGGCCTTTCATTCTTCCAATGATCCAGCTTTTCTTTCTGCAATTAATCAAACTTTCATTGCTCTTATCCCCAAGAAACATGGTGCCCTCCTGATCAAGGACTTTAGGCCTATTAGCTTAGTTAATAGTATTTATAAGATTATCATTAAAACTTTGGCATCTAGGCTATCACCTGTGTTGAATTTGGCTATTGATCCATTACAGAGTGCCTTTCTGGCTGGGAGATCAATAGGAGATTGCTTTCTTGTGACTCAAGAAACCTTACACTTCATGGTATCTTCCAAAATACCTGGCTTCATTCTAAAGTTAGACTTTGAAAAGGCTTTTGATAATATTAATTGGACCTTTCTGCTTGATGCTCTTTTTGGTATGGGTTTTGGAGATAGATGGATTTCTTGGATCCACATGTGTATAAGATCTGCTAAATTTTCTGTTTTAATTAATGGTTCCCCTAAAGGTTTCTTTGGAGCTTCTAATGGATTAAGACAACGTGATCCATTGTCACCATTATTATTTATTATAGCCACAAATGTGCTCCATCGCATGCTTCAATCAACTATGAGAAATAATTTAATATCTGGGATCAAGTTCCCCTATGGAGGACCAACTGTGGTTAATTTACAGTATGCTGATGATACCCTTCTATTCCTAACAGAAAGCATTGAAAATATGGTCAATATTAAAAGAATATTATGCTATTTTCAGACTTGTTCTGGTTTGAAAATCAACTTTCATAAGTCCTCTCTTACTGCCATTGGAGTATCTCAGGACTCCATTGCAACCTCATGCAATATTATGGGATGTGGAAGGGTTGACCTTCCTCTTATGTACCTTAGCATACCTTTGCATTATAAAAGGGCTACTTCTAGTATGTGGGCACCAGTAGTGGAGAAGATTTCTAAGAAACTAACATTATGGAAAGCAAGACATTTGTCTTTAGGGGGCAGGCTGACTTTGTCAAATGTTGTTTTGTCGACCATTCCCACCTACTATATGTCAGTTTTATATATGCCTACCAAAATTGAGAAGGAAATTGACAAATTTAGAAGTAGATTCTTATAGAACTTTTTCTCCTTAAATCAGAAAGGATTACACTTAATTAAATGGGCAAATATATGCAGATCGAAACAACAAAATGGCTAGGGGATTATTAATTTGAGGAATTTTAATATGGCTTTGAAATCTAAACTACTATGGCAACTTCTTTCTAACAATCATTACTTTATATGGAAAGATCTTTTAAAGGTTAGATATCTTTATAAGGTCTGGCCTGGGGCAATATTAAATTCTTCTATTAGCAATTGCTCCCCTCTTTGGCGTAGCATCAAACAATACTATATTTTCCTTAACTGTTTTACTGCTTTCAAAGTTTGCAGTGGCAATAATACAATCTTTTGGGAGCAAAAATGGTGGAATGGATCCACTTTGAAATATATGATTCCTAGATTATATTATATAGCTAGATTCAAGAAGGCATCTGTTAAAACTACAGTGGATCTTTTTAGATCTGATTTTAATAAATTATTTGACCTTTCTAAGATCTCCTCGAGTGATTTTATATTACTACAATCACAGCTAGAATTTTTTGATAATCTCCTGCAATCCCTGGTTCTTGATTCCAGAGATGATATCTTGAGCTGGTTGCCATCTAAGAATAAAGAATATTCTGTGAAAGCTGGCTACTGTATATTAAATGATGGTGGATTTCATTTTCCTTTTTACAAATGTATTTGGGAAAGTAGCACCCCACTAAAAGTTAAGTTATTTTCTTGGTTAGTTCTGAAAAATAAAAATTTGACAAGAGAAAATTTAGCTAAAAGAGGTTGGAATGGCCCTAAGTTATGTGTCTTTTGTTCTGCACATACTGAGAATAACAATCATCTATTTATAAACTGTACATTCATAAGGCATGTTTGGCGATTTTTCTTATCTTCAGACTTGTATCCAGGATATTCTTGTGTTGCAGACTTATTCTACTCCTTACCCCCTCTTAAATTAGAATTAATTTGCATGGTTGGGCGATTTCACTTCAAATCACTCTCTGACTGATTTGGAAGGAAAGGAATAACAGGATTTTTCGTAACCTTAGTAGATCACATTTAGTTATCATTCATGATATCACTTCGTTAATGTATTTCTGGGTAGAAACTCTTGTTTCAGGCTTCGAGAAGGAAAAACTCCTTCAGTTTACTACAGCAATGGCCTCACAGATGGTGGAGCAAGCTCCTTCTCTTCCCTCTTCCTCTAGAAGCAATCTAGAGGCTGTGCTTCCAAGCCTGGATTCTGATAATATTCATACTACAGTTGAAGAATTTGAGGGTTAAAGGGTTCTGATATCTGGAGAGCATATTATGCATAATTACTTTTCTAAACTTTGTCTCTAATAATGGGTTCTAACATTGATTCAGTCCTAGTCGAAACTTTTGGTTCCAAATTTTGTGTAATACTAATAATATGGAACTTTATTTGACTTGTATGGCCTTGATGATATTTAATATAACCATTATAAAAAAAAAAGAGATAAGATTCACACTATCATTAGAGAAAAAAAATATAATTATACATACAAAATCTCAAATATTATGTTAATACAACTCAAATAAGAAAATGTCATCAATACCACCAACACTTCCATTTGAAACGCCACCTCCTTACTGTTAATTATTGTTTTCCCTCCAAAATCTATTACACTTATAAGAGGGTCTCCGTCCAAAAACTTCCCTGTAATAAAAATCCATGTTGAAATCGTTAGGATTACATGAGGGCCATTCAGCTATGTTCTGTGGGCTTAGATTATTTGTTTAACTAGTAGTTAAATGGTAACTCCTCAAATGACCTTTGACATGTGGACAAAAAGTGACTTAAAAAAATAGATTGGAAAGTGAAAAAAAAGCTCAATGACATGGACTTTTAGTCTAGATAGAGAAAGAAAAAGTGACTAGATTATTGAATGTTTTACCCAATGAACCAATAGTTTAGGCGCCTGCTTTGACGTACATATGACCGTATACAAGTTATCTCAATCAACACTAGTATGATAAGATTCACACTACCGTCGACAAAAAAATACAATTATATATCCAAAATCTCAAATATTTACGTTAATACTACTCAAATAAAAAAAAATGTCATTTCCTTGGAAACGCCACCGTCTTACTATTTACTATCCTTTTTCCTTAAAAATCTACTACACTTATATGTGGGTCTCAGTCCAAAAACTTCCCTGCAATAAAAATCCATGTTGAAATCGTCAGGGTTACATGTGGACCATTCAGTCGTGTTCTGTGGGCTAAGACTATTTGTTTAACCAGTAGTTAAATAATAACTCCTCAATTGACCGTTGAGATGTGGACAAAAAGTGAGTAAAAAAATAACTTGGAAAGAGGAAAAAAAAATGCTCGATGATATGGACTTAGTTTAGATAGAGAAAAAAAAAGTGACAAGATTATTAACTATTTTGTACAATGAATTAATAGTTTAAGAGTCCACTGATGTGTATGTTTTAATTAATCGTAAGTACATAAGGTATTATGTAATACATACGTAAGTACAAGTTGATCTCACAGAAACTCGTTGATAAGTATATTATTTTTACATATTTTATTTCTCATATTTATCTATTTTGTATATAAATAATTCTACTCGACATGTTTTATGCAAATATTACCATAACCTAGGGATTTAAAAAGAATTTAGAAAAAAAGAGCAAAAACTAAATATACTAGAAAAGAAGAGATTTTTTATATAGAAAATTCTAAGACTACGTCGAGTGGTAAAATGCATATTTTTCACGTGCGTTAATATTGAGGAAAAAGATCAACTAATGAATTGATCGAGTTAGAGTTTATTTCAACTGACGTAGATGCTTCCCAGACGCTTGATTATGCAAAGAGTGCCTCCCAAGCACCCATGAATAATATTTTTGACCCAGTCTTTAGTTGTTACGATCATTGGTTGAAAATATTTTGTATTTAAAATTAAAAAATAAATTTTATACTCAAAATTATCTTCGACATAAGCAAGTCTTTGTAAGTCTATAAAAGAACCTTTTGTGTAGATTTAGGGGATCATCTTCTGCTTACTAAGTTAAGAATTTTTCTTTGTTATTGTGGAAGAGTCTCAAGTGTTCAATAGTTATAATTTCAGGTTTTATTAATAAAATCATTTTTTCTTCTTCAATTACGCCTTTTATTCCATGTTTTCTATTCAAGTTTTTATTTTCTGTTATCTCTATGTGTAACTAATTTTATTCCATGTTTTCTATTCAAGTTTTTACTTTCTGTTATCTCTATATGTAACTAATTTCTAGATCTAGGATTTAAATGAAGTTCAAGTAATTTTAGATGTTATAATTAAATTTCTATGTGTTTTCCCTTTGTACGTAATGCCATAATTATGTGGGTTAAATGTATATTACATTAATCACTCATAAAATTGATAAACTTTGATAGATTAACATTAATATCATCTTTTTAATCTATGCTTAGGGAATATTTATTTGAGAGTTCTATGTATAATAGGGGTTCCTTCGTAAATCATTTAATTTAATTTGGTTTATGTGTTTTTATTCCTTGACTTAATAATCTATGGTGCATTGCATATAAACTTGTTAGGATAAAAATTATTGAATCAAATTATTTAGATCAATAGAGAGACAGACAGTGGATTTAATCATGCATCTGTATTTACATGAATGGATTCAAAAATACTAGATCTCTTTTACTCTAAAGTTTCCTTAAGTATTTAAAATCAATCAACTTCGAATTTTTATTCCATCATTAGCTGACAAATAATTATAGTTTTTAAAGCACTATTCTCTGTAGGATCGATCCGTACTTATATACCTATTACATAGTACATCGTACACTTGTGGTAATTAAAAACATACTCATCACTTGTGACTTTTAAAACTTTAACTGTGAAATGTGAATTAAAAAATTAAGAGAGATGATGATCGATTATATCTACGGTTAATTAAGAAGAAAGAATTACAAAGAGAATATCAATGATAAAAAGCATATCTAGAGTTTTTATCTATTAGATTATAGTGGATCATGCAAATATCTAATTCATCTCGTCTTTTACAACAAGTTCTACTTATCAAGGATTATTATTAAATAAAAATAATTCATGAAGATGAAATACTTACTGTGCAATATCAAGATCTAACATGTTAATAACAAGAATAAATCATAAAGAAACATGATTCTATGATAATCTATTAATATGTATATTAGCATAACATACCAAGATAATAAGATATATAAAATGTTTCTTATTTCTAAATAACAATCATTAAGTATAAACCATGAGAATACATAATTAACAATGATCTATCGAAATATAATTGAAAAAGTATATAATAAGAAAGAAACAATAATCATGAAACATAGAAAACGAGATTAGACTAAATATTACAATCATATCCTAGATTTAACTTTAATAATCCTAGATATAGAAATTAGTTACATATAGAGATAATAGAAAATAAAGACTTGAATAGAAAACTTGGATGAAAGGACATAATTGAAGAAGAAAAAATAAACTTTTATTGCTTAAACTTGAGATTATACTAGAGGAACTTAAAGATCTCCTAAAATACAAGAGAAGAAGTGTCTAAGTCTCAAGGGTGGAAGATGATTCCATATATCTACACAAAGGATGCTTTTGTAGACTTACAAGGACTTCCTTATGTTGGAAAAAAATGAGTACAAAATTTAAATTTAAATTTTAAAATACAAGATATTTTCAACTAAATATCGTAACGACCAAAGACTGGGTCAAAAATATTACCTATGGGCGCCTAGGAGGCACACTTTGCACACTAAGCGCTTGGAAGGCATCTACGTCAACCAAAATGAGCTCTGACTAGGTTAATTTGTTAGCTAATATTATTCCTAATATTAACACATGTAGAAAATGTACATTTGACTCCTTAGCATTACTCTAAATATTTTTGTTCAAATTTCTTTTCTTTTCAACTTCAAAATATCTTTAACTGAATTTGAATTCCTTTTTAACTTTTTTTTTCAATTCTTTTCAAGTCCTCAAATTCCTGCAAAATTTACACAAAATATCTCGAGTAGTATTATTTATATACAAAATAGATAAATATAAGACATGAAATATATAACAATAATATAGTTAAGAAATACCTCAATAACTATTTTTGGTAGTGCTCAAGTAAACTAACTTTAACCTAATCAATAAAAAACAGGAAAACCCTAACTCGCGTTCACAAGAATCGCGATTACACTTAGTACGCGCAATAAGTCCTTAAACCCCTAAGTTGCCTTAGTAAATAAGTAGTGTCTTGTGAGGATTTGGAGTAGATCAATCCACAAAATCCCAGAAGAAAAAGAATAAGGAATAAGAAAATTTTTAAAAAAAATCTATAATGTCCATATTAACCTATTCAGCTAAAAAGATCTAAAGTTCCTAAGTGTCTTAATTCTATAGTTTAACCTTTATTGAGAATCCTCATTTTATCATCACAGAGATTTCATCTTATTTTTCATATCATCTTCTTAAAAATTATTCATATGTACCTTGTGTTTGTGAAATAAACCTTAACATGAGTTTTCAAGTCTAATTTTACCACCTTAATAATTTTATTTCATTCATCTATGTCTTGTTCTCTTAGACTTTATTCATAGCTATTTATTTAGTGAGCATTAAGTCAATGGATTCTAAACTAGATGGTTTTAGGTCATCAGATGTGAAGATACCCCTAAAGACTTAATCACTTGAGTAACTAAAGCCTCAAAGACAAAACTATTTTTTTCTTTTATCCTCTAATCATCTTTTACGTGAATACCAATGCTTACTGAAGTATAACACCTACTTACTCAGTAATTGCTAGATATTATTATTGTTATTTTCGTCTAATCACTTTTTTACATGAATATCAATGCTTACTAAGACATGATACCTAGTTACTCAATGATTATTATTATTTTTTATTGCTAAGGTGTTTCAGGTTTTCCTTTATTTCCCACAACTAAGTTCTAGAGTGGTATTACAGTATAAAGTACAATGTTATTTTCCATATTTTGTCTCTACTTTTTGAATCATAAAGTTCCTAATTACTCAACCTTACTTTTGAATTTCAAATCCAAAGTTACTAATTTACTCCTAACTGATCAACCAATATGGATAGTTGTTAATTCTTTTTTTTAAAATTTTTTTTGAATGCAATGAAATAAAATAAAACACCTTTTTTTGTTTTTTGTGTGTGTGTTTTTTTTATAAGAAAATGAAAGAGACACCGAGAAGACTCTAAAAAAAGAAAGAGACACAAAGATGACTCTCTCCATACCTAAACTACACATTGTCCTTAATGTATGTGATAAATATGATATGATCAATGAATTGAAATTAGAAAAGGACAATGTTACCTGATTAGGGCTGATGTACTCCTACTACTAAGAGAGAAAAAATGTATATACATATTTACAAGATAGACAAAAACTTAAGTCTCATGATTTAGGTAAAGGCCTAGCCTTATAAACTTCTTCCCTCTTATTCAAGAACCATTTCAACTCATACTTAGTTAATTCAGAAATATCCTCCTCTGTGAATGAGGCTATAAAAGCTCCATATTCCTCATATGCATTTTGAGTCCATGGGTGGATGTCGATATAAGACGATGTATAATTTGATTTCGTAACAAGATCCAAATAATGAGGTGGAACGTAGATAGTGGAACCAATGGGTTCATTATTAGATGGAAAAAAGGATTTGAGTGGGGACTCAGGAGAGATAGAAAGAGGTTCAATTCTAACATTGACTATTTACTTATGGATCTTGTCAGTAAGTTTTTCTACCTAGGTCTTTTTACACTCATTAGAATTCTTAGAATTCAACTTAACCTTAGTTTTAGGTTTAAGTCTCATATGCCAATCATTGGGATTTTCAAGGAAATACATGGATTGATTATCTATCACGAAAACATTAAGTTTTGTCGTCATGTTCCCATATGTGAGCTTCAACTTACTATTTCGATAATTGATCAGAGCATTAAATGTTGTCAGAAATGATCGACCTAAAATTATAGGTATTTGACCATTAGGGTTTGAAACCAGTTGAATTTCTAGAACAATGAATCCATAAGATGTATAAATCCCCCAACTTTCATAAAAACATCTTCTATTATCCCCATAGGCTTTTTGATGGACCTATTTGCTAATTATATTGTAACAGAAGTAGGCTTGAGTTCTTCTAATCCTAATTGCTTGTAGATAGTGTACAAGATTAGGTTGATGTTTGCATCTAAGTCAAGGAACGCATTATCAATAACATAAGAAATAGTAGGATAACTTGGGTCCTTTTGCTTCATTGGCATTGGGTTGGTTAAGATGGAGCTAACATTATTAGTGGGAAATGCTTTCTTTAGCACCTTGTTTTCTTCTTGGTACATAGGTTTTTTAGATATTTTGCATACGTAGGTATCTGTTGGATCACAACTAAAAGTGGAATGTTAACTCTAACTTACTTAAAGATTTGTACCCGAGTCTAGTTAGAAATGGTGCTTTTGATTGGATGGGCCAACTTGACTCAAAAACTAAGGGCTCTTTAGATCGGTCTGGGATAGATTGATCATTTGGACTTGAGTTAGATAGTGGATCCTTCTGAGTCAAATCAAGCATGACAATATAGTTGTTAACATGTTTTCTAGATTTCAAAGAGATGACTGAGTTTATTGTATTTGTCTAGAGATCATTAGGCATATTAACCTGATGAGTTTGTTGGGATGGAGTTGAATTTTGACCCTTTGGGCTAACCTCAGGCTAACTTGGAAACTTTCCTTTCTCCCTCTTTCCTATAGAGGCTGCTAGCTAACCCATCTGCATCTCTAAACGAGCTATGGCCTGGGTATTGACTGTAAGAAATTGATCTATGGAACTCATGAAATTTTGTGTGACCCTAACAAATGTCTCTAGACTCTTTTCTAATGAATTGATCTTTTTATCTTCAATGCTTAGTGGGTGAAAATGTGGATTGACTTGTGGACCCAGATTGTAATAAAGTCTAGACTGATTGGGACCCGCTTGATTCAGATTGGGCCCAATTTGATGTGGTCCTTAGGTCCATGAAAAATTATGATGGTTCCTCATCTAGGATTGTAAGTGGAGACATAAGGATCATAACTTTACCTTTGATAGGCCACGTTGACTTGCTCATATTCATTAACTACTGAGCTCATGAATGGACATTCTTCAACACAATGATTATATGCTTGGTATCTAATGCAAATAGGGTTAGATTAAGAAACTTAACTGATAAAGGCACTATTTCAAAGTTCAAGGGTTTCAATCCTACATACCATGGCTGCTATTTTTATTTGATCAGTAACGAATGTTTCTACTACATACTTACCTCTAGAATGTGTAACATTATCACTAGTGGTTTTCCATTGAACTGTTTTCTCAGTTATTTCTTCTAAAAATGCCCATGCATCTTCTTCACTTTTTTCCATGAAATTCTCTTAACACGTGTTGGATCGAGAGGCTTCTTTAGAGGGAGTGAATAGAGAATTTAAACAAAATTTACTTATTAAAGAAACTTAATGTGTAGATCGAATTGCATTTTACAATTATATGCAAATATCATTTACTGATTTCAACAAAAAAAAACAATTATAAGCAAATATCACAAGTAAAGTAGTAATCTATGAGCATGCAAAAAAGGAGATGAAAGACAATGAAATAAACATAGTAAATTTATAATGGTTTGGCCACCTCAACCTAGTCTACTCCTTAAGAACTCCTCGAGAGTTTCCTTAATTCTTAAACTTACTTGTCTCGACAAACCCTTCGTCAAACCTTGCACAAACCGGTGGTGATGCTCCTCACTATCCGAGAAGCTATAGACCCTTGATGTTTTACAATGACTCTCTTTTCTTCACAACTCCAAACAAATTATTGATCTCCCAATAAGGTTGAGTAAGGTGGAATTTAGGAAGTAAGGCTCACTTACTTTCTTTGCTATGGCAAATGGTTGGGAAACAAAGGCTTTGAATGACTTCTAAACAATATGAGAGTTGAGGGCTTATACTTAGGTGTCATTTTTATGTTAAGAGGGGTCCTATTTATAGAAAGATATTGAGTGAAGCTGGTGTCTAACATCTACATTTTTTTTGTCCAACAGTAATTAGTTCGGTATGTCAAAATAATTTGATTGACCGAAACACTGTAACGGTCAAACACTTTGGTAGACCGATAAAGTTCGGTGTGCCGTTTTGATCACTTATCTAAAAAATTTTAATTTGCCCAAATTTCGGTATACCGGTGATGTTCAATATGTCAAAAGTGACCCTGAACCAAATAATCGTGATTTTTCTAAAATTTTCTACTTAGGTTCATGGGTATTTATATCTTCCTAGGGTTTTAGAGTTATTGGGAAATCAGTACATACATTCTAGGAGTACAGAAAGAAAAATAAAAATTACATCAACATTTTTTACAAAATATTCAATAAATTTTTTTGGCTCTTGTATTCTTGAAGCTGTCTCCATGAGTTTTCTTTCATGACTCCTTTTTTCATGTATCTTGTCTGTGAGATCTTCCTTGGAATTTGTTTCACAATATACGATCTAAAAAGATTTCTCAAATAATCATATTAGCTCAAATTTGTCATTATCAAAATTAAATATCTCAATGAATATTTCCTACAATCTCTTCCTTTTTGGTGATGATAAAAACATTAAAATTTGTTATAAAGCTACCCCTATCAATGAGCATGAGTTTGAAACTTTTGATCGTTAATTCTCCCCTTTTTTGTTATAACCTTTAGCTTTACTCCCCCTACCTTGTATGTAACATCCGTGTCCAGATTATCTAGATAGATGTAATTAATATAAATTATGTGTGTAATCTGGATAATTAGATCAATGTTATGAAGAGAACTTGTGTTAAGCACCCTCTCAAATATGGTAATTATTTCTGACCTCTCTACTGTGTGGTAATTTGGATATTTGTGTTCCACGTGTGTGGAAGTGGAACCCAGAAGAATTCCAGTCAAATGTGCACAGTGAAAACTTTATTTTTCTTTTCTTTCTTCTCTCCCGCCATACCCTGCCATGCCCACGCCCACACGACCCGAGCCATGCCTCCTTTATTCCTCTACACCCTCACTCCATGCCCTGTGATGTCGTCTGAGATTTCAGGCAATGGAAGGCAGTAGCTTGCAGGGAGGAAGGCGACGAATGGGGGAGGAGATAAAGAGAGCAAGAGAGGCGATCAATCAAGAGCATGGGAGAGAAAAGAGAAAGAGAGAGAACGAGAAGGAGAGTAGAGAGGGTGAGAAGAGGATCTAGAGTTTTGAAAGAGGATCGCGAGCACCAAAGCACACCGGAGGAGGCAAGAAGCTCATCGGAGGGAAGGGTGGTCACCAGAATTCTACCCCGAGTACATGTCCTCCTTGTCCCCCTTTCTCATTGTTTAAGTTGGAATTCATTGAATAATGTCATAATCAAGTATCAAATGCATGAGAATGGGTAGATTAAAGTTAGATCATGGAAGTATGTTGATTGTATGATTTTTCCATGATTTTACAAGTATTTAAGTAGAATTTTCGAGATTCATGCTGCAATGATGGAAAATGGGTTTTATGCCTTGTGATTTTTACATCTTGAGATGCATGTAATGGATTTTGATGAAACTTGTCCCAAAAGAAAGTTGACCTTGCATGCTAATATATATTTTATGTAGGATTTGTAGTGTGTCATAAAGGGATCCGTCGGAAGCCTCAAGTCCAACAAGGTTTGACCTAGAGTAGTCGGCCATTTTTCAGAAAAGCAGCTGATTCGGCACACCGAATCAGAGAAATTTGACATGCCGAACGAGTTTGGGATGCCAAACCAGAGGATTTTGGCATATCGAACCAGTTCGGTGTGCCAAATCAGGGCTTGGGTCTCCTGTCAAATTTCAGACGATTCAGCATATCGACGAATTTCGATATGCTAAATCAGGCCCAAGAATTGGTTTTTCAGATATTTTTATGTGAATGGATTTTTATGCCTAATTCATGTATTTTGGCATATTGTTTAGTCATATTTTTCTAGAGATTTATAGAAGAAATGTTTCAGAAGAAAATAATAGTTTACAAAAGGTTTTTTATAATAGGAAAGATTTAGAAAAGAGTTTTAGAAAAGAGGAATGCATGTTCTCAGAAAAGAGATTTTAGAATTTTTAAGTGGGCTCCGGGTGAAAGTAACTGGGAACTCACAGAATTAGTGTTGGCCTCAGGTGAAAGAAACTGGATGCCAAGTGAGTTAGTGTTGGCCTGGTCATGTGCACAGTCAAGTGAGTTAGTATCGGCTAGGCCGTGTGCTCAACCAAGTGAGTTGGTGTCGCTAGGCTGGGTGAGGCAGCTCGAGAGCTCGATGAGCCAGACAAAATCACCAGAAAGCTTGAAACACTAAGAAAAATAGTGAGGCGTTGGATGAACGCATCTCCGTACAAGAAAAGAGAATAGTGAGGCCTGTTGGCGATGACGGTAGATGCCTGCACCGGGTCTTACTGTGGCAATGCAGGAGGTTGAGATTGGTGCCTCTTCCAACTGCGTGTGGTTAGGTCACCCTTGATCAAAGTGACACCAGAAAAAGAGATTTTAGATTCAAAATCAGTTTTAAGCTAGAATCGAGCTTGGTTTTGGCTTCTGAGTTTTAACACCTAAGAAGTCCAAAATATTTCAATCTAGGCATTGAACGCATGATTCCTTACGTCTAACATAATACGCAAGCCTACCAATGTTTAATACCTAAAAACCAGAAAATTAATATTCTAAGTGTAAAATGCGAGATTTCTTGCGTCTAATAATAGATGCACCACTTCCAACGTCTAGCACACCCAGATTTTAAATTAAATATTTGGTCTAAAAAATGCTGCCTAGCACCTGGGTCATTACAATGAAGGTTGGGCTGTTCTAACAGGGTAGCATCTATCCTAAAGGGATTGTTGATTGATTATTTCATCTATCTTTGTATCTTCAATATCACTTTTAGAACAATCATGTGAGTTGAACTCTAAACTAACCAAACAATTTGTATGGTCCCTAACCCAAACTAGCATGCACAGGACTTGATGGACTAATGAATCCTAAATTAAATGAGAATTTAGATAGATGAGAAGATACCTAAATTTAAAGATAGATGAGGGACGCATGGACGCAAATCCTAATCTAAATACACAAGGTACACAAACAAATCTTAATTCTATGGTTGACTTAGAAACCTAGACACCTCCTTACTTTAAAGTTGACCTTCAAGATTATCAAACTCAAAAATTCCTAACCTAATTGGCTAGGTAAGTGGACGAATGTGGGAGACTCTTCGTGCTTTTACAATAGACCTAATTAGAGAACCACTTCCCTTTTAAGGCGTAGTCTTGTAAACTACTTACTTAAACACCAAAAACATAAGAAAATTCCAAAATTGATTCTTTATTAAGCTTCCTTTCCTAATTGAAGTCAAAATCCTAAGGACCAATGTCTAGTTAATTTTAAATTAAGATCAATGTCAATACAATATATCATTGGTTGTTTGTGAGCCAAAGAAGAGTGATATAATCCTTACCTTATCTTGATCGAATTTTGCCCTCAAAAATATATTAATATGAAATGTAACAATCAATTATGCAATAAACAAGTTGTGAAATCCTAAATCTATATGCTCTCTAATGCACAGAAAAATGAAAAAGAGACTTACCTTGATTCTCCAGCAATCACCAACAATTAATAAATAATTGAATATAAATACTGGTAAATCAATAAATATGCGATCTTATATGATGAATGACTTAAACAAGTAAGTATAGGTTTCTAATCTTGTAATGCAAGATTTTCTTTAATGTTCAAGTTGTATGTATTTTAAATTATTGATCAGAGAATAATATCATAAACTAACTATAGATATATATTGAAAAGGTCAAAACAAATAGACATACAAAAAGTGACAATATCTTCCAAAAATATGGACACCTCTCAAGTATCCGTAAAGTGTGTAGGTGTCTCCCAAGCATCCGTATAGTAATGAAATGCTTCAAAAAAATTTCGACGTGCTCCTTTTTTCTTGTGTTATATCCTACAAACTTAAATATACAAAATAAAAATCTCACACTACGAAGACAACTCAAAACAAACTTTCAATGCAAGACTTGACATAACGACAACTACGTGTACTTAAATTAAAATTAATCTAAATAATTACAATCAAAACTTAAAAAATACAAGAAGTCCTCGACAACGATGCAAAAAACTTGATGTGAACATTTTAAATAACTACAAGTACACAATGTACTATATAGTATGTATGCAAGTATTGGTTGATTCCACAGAGAGTCGTGACTTTCAAAATTTTGATTGTGAAATGCGAATTAGAAAATTAAAAGAGATACTGATAGATTATATCTAGGGTTAATTAAGAGGAAGGAATCACAAAAAGACTATTAATGATAAAAAACACATCTAGAGTTTCTACCTACTAGATCATAGTCGATTTTGCAAATATCTAGTTCATCTCTTCTTTTGCAATAAGTTCTAACTATCAAAGTTTATTATTAAACAAGAATAATACATGAAGATGAAACACCTACTATGCAATATTAAGGTTTAACATGTCAATAAGGAGAATAAATCATAAAGAAGCATGATTTTTTGTTAATCTATCAAGATGCATGTTAGCATAATATACCAAGATAATAAGATGTATGAAATATTTCTTATTTTTACACAATAATCATTAAGTATAAACCATGAGAATATGTGATTAAAAATAATATATCAAAATATAATTGCAAAACTAGATAATAAGAAAGATACAATAATAATGAAGCATAGAAAATAAGATGATACTAAATATTGTAATCATATTCTGGATCTAACTTTAAGAACCCTAGATATAAAAAGAGATTTAGCTACTCATGAAGTTGACAGAAAATAAAAACTCAAATAAAGAACATAAAATAAAATAAATTATTGAAGGAAAAATACACTTTTATTAATAAATACTAAGATTACACTAGAGAAATACTTGAAGATCTTCCAAAATACAAAAGAGGAAAAATCTAAACTTAGAAGGAGGAAAATGTTCCCCTAGATCTATACAAGGAGTTTTTCTATAAACTTATAGTGACTTTCTTACGTTAATGACATATCCAAGGACAAAATTTTAATTTTAAATACAAAATATTTTTAACTGAAGATCATAACAACAAAATATTGAGTCAAAAATATCATCTACGGGCGCTTGAGAGGTGCTCTTTATGCAATAGGGTACCTAGGAGGTGTCCACTTCATATGGGATTTGATCTGACTTGGTTAATTCGTTAGCTAATATTTTTCCTAAAATTGATACACATAGAAAACGTGAATTTAACATTTCGACGTAGCTCCATCATTTTTCATGCAATTTTTTTTGACACATTTATTCTTTTCTTCTCCTTTTTTCTAAATTTTTTCTAAGTTCCTAAGTTCTTGTAAAATTTACACAAAACACCTTCAATAGCATTATTTATATGCATTAATCAATAACTATGAGGAATAAAATATGTATGAATTATGAGTTAATCAAATACTATTAAGCATAATTCCAATATTTGAACATAAATCTGAAAACTATTTATATGTATTCCACCTTTGAATACAATCAACAATCCAATCTTGGGGATACATATCCCTTGACCTTGGGGTTGGAAAGGTGAGAAGGGCAAGAGGTAGAGACAAATAATCCATGTCTCGATTTGAGAAAAGAAGAAGAGGGAGAGAGGTGCATGATTCTTAGAAGTACTTGATGTTGGCTTTTTAGAGCTTTGCTCATAACTGTCCGAGTGATGAGTCAAAAAGGGGCTAGGGGAATGGAGAATAGTTTGTGGATCACCAGCCTCTTCAACCTTAACATCTGATTCCTTTGAGTCTAGTTCCTCAAGAGCAGCAAGAAGGGCCTTGATGTAGGCTTTCTTGTATTTGCAGCTTTTGGATGCTAGAAGCATAGATTTCTTTAGGGAGGCCTTAGGCTAAACAAGGGAGGCCTTGGAAATCTTCCCCGTCAGAGTGGATTGGCCACTGTTTGTGTCAAGAGGCTCGAAGCTAAGCATGGGAGCTTTGCCTTAATCAGTACGGGAAGAGATAGTTGGAGAGTCTAGGGAATGGACTGGAACAAGGCCCTTGCAAAAGTGGGGCAACGAGGATAATGGGGGAAATACCACTCTATTGGCGACCACCATCGAGTGTAGCCTAAGAGATAGATCCAATAAGTACAGTAGTATCAAACTTCCTTGACATAGGCCTAGGCAAAATACTAGCGTCACCAAACTAAGGGGGCACTCTTCTCATGGGCCTCGGATTTGGGTAATGCACAAAACCACAGCCCAAGCCAACATTCCCAGTTGGAGCTCTAATCCAGACATTATAGCCACTATTTGATCCCCCACCCCTTCTACCTCCCCTACGATCACTAGCACCTTTGAAAAAATTTCCATATGACTTCTAGTGCCTCCAAGTACCAAACTAACTCATGGCGAAAGGAGCAACGGCAAGCCAAAGCTGCTTACAGGGAGGGAAACAGATATCCAAAACTCGGTTGAAATGAATGAGGTACACTTTCTTAGAGAAAGAGAAATATATTAATTGAAGGAGATCCCTACTGAGATGGAGCTCAACTTTGAGTCTAATGCATCCTTGAAAGCAAACTTGTTCGTCATGTCCACCTCTACTAACTTAGCAAAATCAAATATCATTCTGTAGAATAAGTTCACACTCTACAAATGATGTGGAATTCCTTCCTTACGAATTTAAATCCCTTCATCTTCAAGAGTGTGGACAACATTTGAATTGATGGACCAATGAGCCAAGGATAAGGAGATACTGGATGTGGTGGTCCAGTTTGTATTCAACACTTCATCTCTTAGAGAAAGAGAAGGAAACTTTACTAGAAATTTGTAGTCTGAAATCTAGAAGACATTTCACTCTTGATCCTACGGCCAATGGGCCAGAAGATAAGCTACTAAATCCTCCTTAGAGATATTACTGCTATTGGTGGTTACCACGACATAGGAAGAGCAAAAATTTAAGTGATCATAAGTCTCATCGGAGGGAGGGATGACAATTGGATATTGAGCAGTGAGACCGGCATTAATGGCTGAGTTCTGAAGGGGATATGAGGGGGAGCTGTGAGAGTAAGAAGATATAGTAGAGGGACTAAGGGAGGATGTTGGTGAGTGGGTGAAGGAGAGAAGAACCTGCAGATAGCCACTGAATGGTCAGGGGAGTTACATCAGAAGTAAATTCCCTTAAATCTACATCGAGCCTTAGTATAACCATGAAGACCACAGTTGTAGCACCTACTGGATCTAATGTAGAAGAGAGAAAGGGGGTCCTTCTCATGTCGTCGCTTAATGGAGATCCAACCGTCCTGGCAAGGCTAAAGGGACACTAAAGGAGGAGAAATGGAAGGACTTTTAACATGCTTGTGGGCATGCTTCTTGGGAAACTGGTTATGAGGAAAGTGCACCAGTAGAAGAAAGTAGGAGCCAGAAAGATGAGATGTTTCGCAGACTTCAGAAACTGATCCTAATCTTTTTGGTTTGGGCTTGGTAGAAAAACAAGAGCCACAGCCTGTCCTAACATAGGCATTAAATGCAGAATGGCATGCAATTTATTGCATCAGGGGGTAATGTTGTAGATATCGCCACCCCACTAGTGGAAAGGATTGGAGCATTTAATGTCTTGGAATCATAGGAATAATCTAGGACTAGAAAAGAATAACTAGAATATGGAACAATACTAAGTGAGGGATTTTGTCCATCAATCTCATTAATGACACTATGCACCATCACTTTAGGGTGACTCTCCAATGAGAGCTCCCCACAGCAACAAACAAAAGGGGATCAAAATGTGAATAGGGGAGGTGCATAGAAGAAAACCCATCCATAATACCTACAGAAGAAGTAGTCTCTTCATTAGATGACGAGACCAGTATCAAAGAAGGAGGTAGGAGAGAGGATACACTTATTTCTTCGTCATCAGTCGAATCTAGGATGAGTGGTATCTGAGCTCTCTCTAAGGGATCTACACAAGGTCGTTGATAGATCAAGCCAGTTAAAGGAGAAACATCCTGTTTTGATTTTAAGTTATTTAGATACATGGGATTGGAACCCAATGATTTATTCTCAAGAACCATCTTGCCAGAGGCATTCAATTCTTGGATGTCTCCAACAATGAGGAACTGGCTAACATCATTCATAACATTTTCTAGTATTGTGATTTCATCATTTAATATGATATCCCTAGATAATGAATTGGAAGGTGTAATCATGCTAGCGACAGCCTCGTACATAGTGCGAAAGGTCAAATGCGCGAGAGCCAGCGAAGTCACAGCAAAAAGAGATAAAGCAATGATAAAATGCGGGAGTCGCCACCTAGTCTACTTAAAAACAAGAGACGAGAAAAACCGTTTTAAAACAATAAAATTATGCAGCAAACCAATGGAAAAGGTCATCATGAACCAAAAATTGGGTAAGGATCCCTATTACGCACTAGAAAGGTATTAGGCACCCCTATGCGCTTGAGAAATAGATCTTTCATGGGTTTTTCGTTTACTAATGTGGAAATGTTGGCTTTTCAACCTGTTTCTGTACGCTCGAGGGCGATATGTAATGCAATATTATATGCAGGTGGTGTCTTATGCTAAACATGGGTAGAGGGACTGTAGGATGTGTCCTAATGCTCTGAAAGTTCACTCAAGTTGTGGATCAAACATCGGTGCAAAGATATGACACCGATATAACCATAGATTCAGTAATATTGAGTGGCTAACGTTCTTACTTTGCTACATGCTAAATCTAGGCTATCTTGCATAGATGAGTATAAAATCAAGCAGGTGTTATTCTGATATATTCAGGAGAACACAAAGAAAATCAGAGGCAAAATAAATCAGGAACCAAGCTAGATACCATACCAAATAGCTACTGTTGGTGTACTAAAACAGGTAGGTGCACCTGTATGGTGCGCCAGATAAGTGCGCCAGAATGGTGCTCTTGTCAGGTGCGCTACTTCAGTGCTCCACTAATGTATGCTAGCAATATGTGTCACTGAAGTGAGGCCTAGAAATTTCAAAATAGACAGTAAGCTTGACTGATATGTCGTGCTATATGCGACAAAATAAACATGCTAACAGCTGTCTAAAAACTCCTCCTAGATGCCAGAAGATGCATTTACATGAGAAGCATGATTCAAAAACATTTCCCTTACTCCTATGATTCTCATGAGTTCATATGGATTCCTTTTGGCTTCAAGCGCCATAGGCCATTGAAGACTTATTCCAGAAGATCCAAGGGACATCCATGATGCAACCAGGAGAATCAAAGAAGAATGGGAGGAAATGAAAAACTAAGAAACCCATAATATGGATCATGGCTTTGTGCTCAATGGATCAAAGATTTCACACAAGCCTCCACCCATCCTTAAAATCAAAGTTTAATGCAGAATAAAACTGAGGGAGATAACCTCCAAGCAC
>JAMKQA010000655.1:0-26901 GCA_024699735.1 Posidonia australis | reverse complement strand
TTTACATGTTATGAAACGAGCTTTCTTTTGGTTTTGTCGTGCTTGTTTGTAGTTGTGTGTTTTGGGGGCGCGTACTGGGTGACTTAGATGTCACTCACGCGTGCTGTGTGTTTTCAGGTGCAGACCGCGTGCAACTAGTTTCCGGTGTAGGATTTGGTGTTTCTAGCCGCGCATCGGGATCCTAGAGGTGAGCCTTAGTTACAGTCCTTTTGTTCTGTAATTAGGCTTGTGGTACTGTGTTTTGGTAACGTGCCCGGGTTTGGGGCGTTACAGATGGCACCGTCCATTCTGAAAAAAGAACGGCGCTAGGTCTCTGCTTTAGCTCTCTTTTGGATTCTTTCTAAGCATTGGCTGCGTTATACTCTACATCACAATGGTATGTATGCTCTCTACCGTTCTTCTGTTGATTTGTGCTTTGCTGCAGATTTTGCATTCTGTGATATTATCCCGGCTTTATGGCAACATATTCTGAATATGTCACTTGATTCTGCATATGCTTTTTTGCATTATATTCTGCTGGATTGTGATATTTGTCCCCACATTTATGTTATGTTTTGCTTTTTTTACTACCATATTTAGCCCAAATCTGTGTTTACAGAGTTATCCTACCATGGTGACACCAAAATACTGCTCAGATGCTCTACGTGGCTGGATTGATGCCTTGACAGTTGCTGACCGCGAACAATTACGGATCTGGGGCATTTCTTCCTCCCTTTTGAGTATAGCCAAGGTGGTGGTTAACTGGCATCTGTTGTGTGCTGTGGCTCAGTTTTGGAAACTGGCCTTGCATGTTTTCCGCTTTGGGCAGGTAGAGATGACTTTGACTTTGGAGGTAGTCAGACGGATCTGCGGCTTGTCACCATTCATGCCCCCTCCAGTCTTTACTTGTCATGACAGCTATGTTCATGTTGTGAGCCGACTCACGGGCGTGGCCAGAGATGTCTGTGAGGAGAGACATATCTGTAGAGACGGATCTACAACCATGGTGCGCCTGGACTATTTTGATGAGATGAGATCATCAATGGTCGTTCATCCTTAGGCATCCTGTGGCTTTACAGCTTCGTACTGCACTTCCTCGAGGACCTTATATTTAGCCATGGCTGGACGACTGTGGCAATCGAGGTGGCAGAGATAACCTGGGTGATAGTTGTTCGCCAAATTGATTTGGCTCCTGTTCTCCTTACTGAAACCTATATTGGTATCGACCGGGCATTGAAGCGCTCCCGACATTTCCATGGATGTGGTGCCCTGGTGTAGGTAACCAAACCATTTTATACTTAAATATTTTGCTGTGCTTTTCTTAATCATGATTCCTTCTTTGCCAGGTTTGGTTTGCTGCCCATATGGGGATGAAGATTCTTCACCCTCGGCCGTCTACTTTTGAAGCCTATAGCCGTACCCACCATTTTGGGACTCTCCCAAGGGTGCAAGAGCTGTGCAACAGACTGTGGAATCTTGATGAGGGTTCAGTGACATTGTGCATTATATCCTCGGCGTCCAGGACCTTTACTGCCTTTTTTTTAATGCCAGGGATATGCGGCTCGTGGTCCTTCCAGGATTTTCTGGAGGTGTGGAGTATCATCCCGTCCGGGTCCTCCACCAGTTCGGCTTCTGCCAGGATTCTATTGAGCAAAGCCCTTGTCCTGATCGATACAAGAGGTATATAGTTGGCTCAAATGCAACAACTTCAGAACTGGCCCGCAAGACGCAGGCTAGCATCAAATCCTCTGATCTTGCCATCACTAAGGGTTACGGCTGTACGGTGGAATATGAAGCCGAGATACGGGTGACATGGCCTTTGAGCGAGATCCACCTAGCGACACTGGTTTCACAAGTGCTAATAGTTCAAAAAGGCCCAGAATTGATTTGCAATACATGTATCGGTGATGGACCACAATAAGAATTTATGTCGTTTCTGCATTGCATGCATTTGCTCATGTATTTCCAGAACTACTTTCAAGATTAAATAACCGGCATGCCCCTGGTCTCAGATTCTTCCAATTAAAGTAGCGACTAGCATGCTCCTAGCTGAATGCCTATTTGCCCATACCACGACCAATAAGGCAGTTGACATGCCCCTGGTCAAAATACGGCCAAAACGCCTTACAAAGTAAATGCAAATATGCTTGACCAACAACTAAATGCTATGCAAAAAGTACGAATGCAGAGCGAAGGTTAATTGATATATTGGTGCCCTCAGCGCCAAGGAAGCTTGTTTTGCCTGCTGTAGGAGGTGACACTGTCCTCGACTCATGTGGCACTAACCTAGGCACTTAGGTTTATTTGTGGCTCTCCTTCAGATTTATGGGCCTCATGCCAAATCCTTGGGGCCCTATACCTACTTTTCTAAGGATTCATTTTCTTTTCTCCCTCATAGGCATGCTAAACCTACCCTAATCCTACTTGGAGGTAAAATACACTTAGGTTGAGGGGTTGGCTACTATTTCCCTTGTGCTAAAGGGGTGGCTAGTCCCTTTGATCATGTGGGCTTAGTAAGTGCATGCTCTGACTCCCCTCCAAGTTATATGGTAGGAGTACGGTTGTTCACATGCCTCTCTCAGTGGAGCTTAGCTTCTATCTACTGCTTCTGTCTTCCTATTTTCTTTTATGCTCCAAGGTCAATGTATTTTCTCTTTAATGCGCACACTCTCTCTAGACCTAACATTTTTTCCTCCCTTTGGAGATATAGGTCCCGTGGGGATTTGTTCATTTAGCCCATTTCTCTGAAATCTCTCTCTCACACCCTAAGCTTCTAGGGTAGTAGCACATAAGGAGGACTTGACATGTCTTACGCAGGCAGGCTTCCGATTTTCCTCATAGGGCATTGATGATGTTATGCAAAAAGAAAAGGTGCGAGAGATTATTCATGTTTATGCTAGGATGCACTAATCTAAAATATTAGTAGTTGAGAAAAAAGAAGGATGAAAATGCATGGCTCACGGTGCAAGGCGTTAGGATTGACTAAGAGTCACTGATAGTACTTCTTTAAATAGGAGGCATTGATAGGCTCTGACTGCTCTGTATGGTCCATGCCTTCTAGAATGATTGCACCCCCTAACAGTGCCTCCTTAACCACAAAGGGTCCACGCCAATTGGGCCTAAATTTTCCTCGTGCATCGGGCAAATGAATGGCACGCAGAACCAACTCCCCTGGTTCAAAGCTTCTAGGACAAACTTTCTTTTGATAAGCTCGGGTCACTCTTTTCTGGTAGCATTGGGCATGATGCAAAGCTTGCAATATATGCTCATCAATTAGATCTAGCTGAACATTACAGTCCTATACCTACTCAGCCTCTTCTAATTCTGCCTCCTTCAATATTCTTAATGATGGAATCTCGACTTCAAAGGGAAGGACCGCCTCCATGCCATACACCAAAAAGTAAGGTGTTGCTCTTGTTGAGGTCCGGATAGAGGTCCTGTAGGCCCATAATGCATAAGGCAGCTTCTCATGCCAATCTTTATGAGTTTTGGTCATCTTCTTTAAGATTTTTACCAGATTTTTACCAGATTTTTATTAGCCGACTCTACTGCCCCATTCATCTGTGGTCGATAGGGGGAGGATCTGTGATGTCTGATTTTGCAACTCTAAAGGAAATCCTCAACTCTCTTTGCTATGAAATTAGTTCTGTTGTTGGAAATGATAGCAAATGGAACCCCATATCTGGCGACAATATTATTCTTGATGAATTTTTCAGTAATAACTGCTGTGACTATCTTGTATGATGCCGCCTCAACCCATTTTGTGAAATAATCAATGGCTACCAGGATACAACAGTGCCCATTGGATGCAGCTGGATGAATGGCCCCGATAACATCAATTCCCCAAGTAGAAAATGGCCAGGGTGATGACATGCTATGCAATTGTTGTGGGGGAGTATGTATAAAATTGCCTGTATTTGGCAGTTATGGCATCTTCTGACAAACTGGCAACAATCCGTTTCCATGGTGGACCAGAAATACCCCTGTAGCATAATTTTCTTGGCTAGGAGAACCCCATTCATGTGTGGACCACAGGTGCCTGCGTGGACTTTCAACATTAGCATATCTACCTCCTTTTTGTCTACGCACCTGAGAAGCATCTGACTATAAGACCTTCTGTATAGTTGCCCGGCCCCGAGCACATCTTTGGATGCTAACCGTGTCAGGGTCTTCTTATCTGATGCAGAAATGCCAGGAGGGAAAATGCCAGACTCCAGAAAAGCTTTAATATCATTATACCAAGGCAGTTCAGCTGATGATGGCGCCTCTTGGATATGCATACAATGTGCCGGCTATTCAATGCAGGTGACCGAAATATCTATAGCCTGTGCCTCTGGGAGTAATAACCATGATGCCAGAGTTGCCAGAGCGTCTGTATATGCATTCTTAGCTCGTTTCATGAAGGAAAATTTGACATCTTCAAATTCTTCAGTCAATTTCAGCAATTGTTCATGATATAGTACGAGCTTCTAGTCTTTTGTCTTCCAGTCACCATTGACTTGTGAAATGACCAGCATTGCGTCACCAAATACGTGGAGTTCTCGGGCGCCTTGGTCCCTCGCCACTTGTAAGCCTAAAGGCCTCATATTCGACTTCATTATTGGTGCATTCAAATGTCAGCTTCCTCGCAAAGGGAATAAGCTGTCCTTGTGGTGTGGACAGAACTGCACCGATGCCTCTCCCTCGCTTATTGACTAAACCATTGAAGTACAAACACCACTGATGCTCATTCTGAGGTCCTTCCAGCTCCTCCTAGCCCATTGTAAACAATATATCTTCATCTGGGAGTTGGGTCTGCAAAGGATGATATTCTGGCAAAGGTAAGTCGGCCGAATGATCTGCCATGGCTTACCCCTTCATGGATTTCTGTGTGACAAAGGTGATATTGTATTGGGATAACATCGCCTGCCATTTAACACATCTGCCCACCAATGCTGGCTTCTGGAACAGATACTTGATAGGGTCATGCCGACACAACAACAAAACTGGATATGCCATCATATAATGTCGGAGGCGTTGTGTGGCCCACACTAGGGATAAGTAGACTTTCTCTATTGGGCTATATTTAACCTTGTAATCATTGAACTTTTTGCTAGGGTAGTAGATAGGTTTCTCTTTACGCCTGGATTCATCATGCTACCCCAGAACTGCGCCCATGGAATGCTGTGTTGTGGAGCGATATAGTAGCAAAGGGTGTCCTGGCGTAGGGGGAACTAAAACTAGAGGCTTTGTTAGGAGCTACTTGATTTTATCAAAGGTTGCTTGACATTCATCATTCCAGCAAGTCTAAGCGTTTTTCCTTAGCAACTTGAATATGGGTTCACATATAGGCGTAAGCTGTGAAATGAACCTGCTGATATATTGTAGCTGGCCTAATAAACCATGAATCTTTTTCTCATTGGTTGGGGGAGGCATATCAATAATAGCCCTGGCTTTGCGGGGGTCCACTTCAATTCCCCTTTGACTGATGATGTAACCCAGTAATTTTCCAGTAGATACCCCAAATACACATTTCTTGGGATTCAAACGAAGCTTATACTTTCGCAGGCGCTCAAACAACCTTTTTAAACAGGTGAGATGGTCCTCGGGCTCTTTAGATTTGGTAATCATGTCATCCACGTATACTTCAACCTCCTGATGCATAAGATCGTGGAATAAAGCTGTCATAGCCCTCTGGTATGTTGCACCTGCATTCTTCAATCTGAATGGCATCACTTTGTAACAGAAGACCCCCCATGGAGTGATGAAAGATGTCTTCTCCATATCTTCTTCAGCCATTCTGATCTAGTTGTATCCGGAAAACCCGTGCATAAATGACAACATCTTATGCCCTACAGTGTTGTCTACCAGAATATCGATGTGGGGGAGTGGGAAATCATCTTTGGGACTCGCTTTGTTGAGATCTCGATAATCTATGCACATGCGAATTCGTCCATCCTTTTTCGACACTGGCACCACATTGGCGTGCCATTCAGGATACAGCATGACTTTGAGGAAGTTGACTTTGTGCTGTTTCATAATCTCCTCTTTAAGCTTTAAAAGCCATTGGGGTCACCATCTACAGAGCTTTTGTTTGACTGACTTTGAAATGGGTATTAGCGGCAATGTATGAACTACCACTTAAATGTCTAATCCCACCATGTCGTCATAACTCCATGCAAAGACATCTACATATTCTTTCAGAAAAGCAATAAACTCTGCCTTTGCTTGTGGTGATAAATTGGCACTGATGCATGTTTCTTTTATTTCTTCCACCGTGCCGATGTTGATAAGCTCCTTTTGTTCCTCTACATGTGGATTAGGGCCTTCTGGATCATCATCATAGAAGGAAATTTGTGACGGCTCATCCTCAATATCTGCTCCCTGAACCTCATCCTCTTTTTCATAGGCAATCAGCTCTGATAGGATTTCTCTTTCAAATGTCGGGTCTGTTATGTCAACTGAGAAGACTTCCTCTGATTCTGCGCCCTGATGGCGTTTAAGGACTGTCATAGTGACCTTTGTGTCTCTATGCCGACTTGTGCTACTTCTTCTACTTTCCTGTTTGGATGATTTGAGGAGCTAGGAGTCCCTGCCTCTTATATGGATTGGATTTTTTGATTTTTTTTGGTATTTTCTTTTTTCTTGTTAGCTATACAAACTTCTACTTGCTGGCGGCTGCTTTGCTGTAATCTGGTGAGGCCACCACTACCTGTCCTACTTGTGATTGCTTCAAGATTTTGATCCTCACCCTTAAGGTGAGGCTTACATTGCCAATACCAACTAGACCCGCCTCCCGACTGACAGGAGATTAACTCCAATGGTCTAGTATCCCTTCCGTCTGTTTCTCGTAGGACCATAATTGAAACCTGGTCCTGGGGTGGTATTGGTGCTTCTGCTGGTGGTGTTGTAGCAGTTGCTTTGCCCATTCTCCTACGATCATGCTCTGCTATGTCTTCTGCAAGCACATCTAGCTACTCCTGAAATAAGAGGTCCAGATCCCCAATGTCATCATCTGAGTCTACTTCTTGGACCACAATCTAGGCTGCTGACTGCTCTGTCTGTCTATTGTTCTGCATGATCACTTGTCGTATACCCAGCTGTTCTAGCCGGACGCTGTCCTGATACGAATCCTCTAGGCAGATCCAAGCTGATGGTGCTGACACTGCATATGAATTGTGGTTCGAATCCATAATGCCTGCGCTAATAAAGTTGGATAAATCTCGTTGAATAATCATCTTGGAAGACTTACCATGGCGTTGTTAACTCTTCCTTTGGCAGCATCATTCGTAACCCAAACCGTCTCGCTCGACCCATTCTTCGGCCTCGATCGGCTCGGCGATTCCTTGGCCATAAAGCCCCAAAGGCAATCCTTTCTCGTATCCCCATTTGCGACACAGGTTGTCGACCATCAAGCAGGGGTTGCCAGAAGTGGCCAAATGGCCGGCAAGCTCTGAGGGTGGAATGAAATTAACCGTCTCAAACCGATTAACCCGATAGAGGACATTGGAAGGTTTAGGCCCAAAGTGAATGGTCTAAAGGGCTAGAGAAGAGATAGATTCAGCCTTCTCCATATCTTCTGCCAAGACAACAACCACATTGTCATCCCAGCAAAACTTGATCATACGATGGAGGGTTGAAGGAATGATTTGATGCTTGTGAAGCCAAGGGCGTCCAAGCAACAAATTGAAGGAGGGTTCGATATCTACGACGTAGAATTCCACGTCGAAGCGAGCAGGGCCTATAGTCAGGGGAATGATCAGGACTCCAAGTGCATCATGATGCATATTATCAAAAGCTGTCATCCCTTTCACAGCTGGTGTAATGTCCTCAGACTTGAATCCGATTGCAATTGCCATGCACAAGGGGCAGACATTAAGGCTTGCTCCATTGTCCACTGGTGTGAGGGGGATGCAGAAGCTTTGATACTGCGCAGTGATGAACAAGGGAGAGTTATGATTGGTGCCAGAGGGAGGTAACTCTAGGCTAGAGAAGGAAATAACCTAAGGTGTCGCTATCATTCCTACCATGCTTTCTAGGGTAGCAGGCTCTTTGGTATAGGATACACGGACTGCTTGAAAAACCCTAAGGAAAGCTTCACTGTGTATAGCCGATGAATGGATTAGGTCCCAAATGGAAATATCGGCTTTAACCTTCTTAAGCTGGGCAGTGATGTCAGCTGAAGGTTGGTTGCTAATGGTAGGATTGGATGGTGCTACTCTAGGCATAAGCGGTGGAGGAGAATGCGCTTGGAGTTGGGCAGGGCCTACTGCTACAGGTGCTGATGACCTAGATGGCTGGGTTTGTAACTGGTTAGGGGTTAGGGTTGAGGGGTTAGGCCTAGCTACTCGGGATTTGTATACTCTGCCCGATCGTGTCACTTCTACACACATTCCTGTGGCATAATTGTAAGGAACACAATGCGTGTCATGGGTTAGAGTAACAACAACCGGGGAACGGGCTGCTAATTTTACAGGTGCGATTGAAGGATATGGGTGAGTCAAGGTATAAACCAGAGGATACTGGGAGTATTGGTGAGGGTACTGGTGGGCCTGAGGGTGTGCTGGCTGTCATGGCCTAGATTGGGGCCAAGCAGATAAATAGACTGGAGTTGGAGACTAGGGATATACTACAGGCGACACCTTAAGGTATTCCGGCTCGACGACAGGACGGATCACAAAAACAGACTCCTCGGAATTATCGAAGAAAGAATGATACAAATGGTGGGGAAAAGGAGACGATTCGTCATGAATCAAGTTGGTTGGGCATATAGGGGAAGAGACTGACTCAGACAGAGCAAGAGAAAGAGAAGCAGAAGAAAGAAAATCGACTCCCGAAGAACCTAGCGCTCCCGGAGAAGGATGTTGTGGCAAGGGTTGACTAACTATGCTGGGGGTGCTAGCTGTGCTGGAGCGGCTACTGGGGTGTGTGCTGGGGTGGCTGCCTGGGTATTAATCACAATCACCTTCTGCTTAATCAAATCCTGGACAGCGTCCCTGAGTGTCAAACAATTGTCCGTCGAGTGGCCAGCCACCCAATGGAAATTGCAGAACGCATTGGCATTGTACCAGGCTAGCAGCAGATTAGGTAGAGGGCGCACCTCAGGCAGCCTCAGCAAGGATGCGACATTGGGGAATACCATGCTCAAAGGCTCCATTAAAGGGGTATAGTGGCGCTTGTCACGGCGTTGTCGCTTCGACTGTGGATGTGCCAACGATGGGCACGTCCTAGCTGGTGGGTTAGGATATACTGGTGTGGCAGTGGGGGTGATGTGTGACGCATGCTGTGCTCTAGGTGTAGGCGTGGGTGCATAAACTACTTGGCGCCGCAGGGGAGGGCGGACATTTGCCGGAGCAGCAGGAGGTCTAATGTAAGAGACAGTATTTTTGGAGGGATCTCGCCTGCTGGGTGGATTGGTGTTGATGTTGTTGTCGTTGCTGCTGCTAGGGCCACTATGTGAGGCAGTGGCCTGTTTGGCAAATGCAGAGAGCGCTGGAAAACTGCCACCGCGTAGTGAACTCTCAACACGGGCGCCCGCCCGAAGCAGTGCAGAAAAAGTCGTGACAGGTTGAATGCTAAGCAGAGCCTCGACCGCTTGCTGTGCTCCTCGGATCACTATCTCAATAGACTCCTCGTCGAAGGGTCTATCCTTGAGTTATAAAGCCAAAGAGCGCCAACATCCATGATACTCTCCAAATGTTTCTTGCGGTCTCTGCTTGAGAGCGACTAAGTCCTCCTGCTTGGGGACTAAGTCAAGGTTAAAGGAATAATGCTCCAGGAAAGCCTACGTAAGGTCGTCCCAAGTCCTGATGGTGGCCATGTTAAGGGAAGTGAACCACTTCAACGCAGGCCCCGTGAGACTCTTTTGGAACAGGCGGATTAGCAACCTTTCATCAGCCTGGAGCTGAGCGAGGTCTCCGCATTAGGCTTTGAGGTGGGCAATTGGTCAGCCCCTACCATTATATTTTTCAAATTCCAGAATATGAAAATTCGGGGGGAGTGTCTCCTTTGGGAAATAACAGAGGTCACGGAATTGGTAGGACTAGCGGTCCCCACCCTGCACTTGCCGGAGTGTGCGTTCCAGATCATTTACTCTCGCGAGGAGAGCATCTGGAGCTACTACAACTGTGGATTGTGCAGTAGAGGCGGGTATCGCGTACACTGTATGGGTCGCCGCTAAGGGCTCCTCCGGATCCACCATTCCGCCGTCTGGTGCTACGGCAGGATGGCCAGTGTACCCGTGCATGGGTGCAGTGTGCTGTGTGATAAAGGATGAGGCTTGTGTGTGATAAAGAGGAGAGGATAATGCAGGGGGTGGTGCAATGAGTGGCGCAGAATGTGGGAGCAATAGCTGTTAGACTGGGATGGTCTCTGGTACAATGCTCACGGATGGTAGTGCTCCCGCCATCCTAGGGGGCTGGCCACCAGATAGGAGGGATGCATGCTGTGGTGGGTGTTGTGCTGGTGTGACAAAAGCTAGTGTCGACACCCCTATTGCTGGAGAGATAAGGGATGGCGACGGTTGTGGAGGGAGTGCGGTGGGTGCCGACCCTACCTTGTCTGAGCCGGCAAGCTCCAAGGATGCTGGAACTTCAGGGGTTCATCCTCTCACCCTCAATTCTTTCCTAGGGAATCCATTTGGTCTCATCAGCCTTGTTCGTCTTCCTAGCTCTTCCCGAGTTCTATCCGGCGACACTTGTGTCTACCACTCTCGTTCTTGTTCTATGCGGGAGGCCTAGCCAGAGTTTTCCATGCACCAGTCTGACCTAGAACGTGTAGATACCCTGGATTTGGTAGGAAACAACCATCACAGCCATAAAGTTAACCAGTGAAGCCTACCATTGAGGAAACCTTAGCCAAGCCTTCCTCCACCATAACCAAACCCATGGCCGACATCACTAATCAGCTCAAGAAAGTCAAGGCCGATATCTCCATCTTGGAGTTGATCCACACCTCAGATGAGCACCGAGAGGCCTCCCTCCAGGTCTTCCAGGTAGCCCAGGTAGCCCCCACTATAGAGCCTGTGGCCTTGGAAACCATGGTAGGCATGATTGCCACACCCCAGGTCATGTCCTTCACCTCCCAAGAGTTACCACCGGTGGGGATCAATCATAACCAGCCCTTGTTCGTAATAGTATAGTTCAAGAACATCTACATCCCCCTTACTCTGATTGATAATGGTGTGGGCATAAACGTCTGCCCCTTGCACACAGCAAGCAAGGTCGGATTCAAGGCCGAGGATAATGTGCCAGCGGTGAAGGGGATGACGTCGTTCGATAACACGCACCACAATGCATTCGGCTTGTTAGTAATTCCCCTCATCATTGGCTTGGCTGAGTTCGACGTGGAATTCTACATCGTGGACCTTGAACCCTCGTTCAATCTCCTGCTTGGGCTTCCTTGGCCCCATAAGCATCATGATATCTCGTCGACTCTCCACCTAATCATCAAGTTCAGTTGGGGCGATAACATCGTTACCGTCATGACTGAAAACTTCGAAAAGGAGAAGGTCGACACTGTCTCAACCCTGTCCCACTTGATTATCCACTTTGACCCCAAGCCTTTAGATGTTCTATTCTGGGTTAGTTGGTTTGAGCAGGTTAACTTCATCCCTGAATTTGAACGTGGCAGCTATCGACCTGTTCATAGCAATCCTTCCAAGATGGTCGAGAATATATGTCACCATTGGGGATATGAGAAAGGGACACCACTCTGGGAGTATGGTTAGGGGATCACCAAGCCCATTGTCGCAGAGGAGAGGAGAAAGCAAGAAAGACTTAGTTACGAATAGCTGCAACACTCTCGACGCTTGCTGCAATCGAGGCAGAATACCCCTCCTGCCTTCACTTACTTTGCTAGTGCAGGGATTCTCAGTCCAGGTCAGGGTCTGAACACAACTGTGCTATAGCAAGACACACCGTCAAGCACAGTTCAGTGGGTAGACAGTGAGAATTACTATTCTGAGGAGAATGCCACGATTGTTTCGATCCTCGCCACAGCAATTCTGACTCCCACTACAACGGTTCTAGCCTTAACTACAGTAGTTTCAACTTCAATCACAACAGTTTCAATCCCAACCACAGTAGATACAGTTCCCACCACAGTAACTCCAGCTCCAATTGCAGTAGTTTCAGCTCTGACCATAGTAGCTCCAGTTCCAGCTACCACACCAGGTACAACATCAGTCACAGTCACAACAGCTTCAACTACAACATTAGTCCCCGTGGCAGCCGTAGCAGCCGTGTCAGTTCCAGTTATAGTCGTAGCCCCAGAGATAGCAGTTTCAGCTTCATCTACAGTGCTAGCCGCAGTTCCTATCACTGTGCCTGCCCAAATTCAGTTGTTGTCCTAGAGTACTGACCTTTGCATGAGCAATGACAACGAGTCTACGTACTACGTGGATCTCGCCTTCAATGAGGACAAAGGAGCGGTCGTAGAGACACAGATCGATGAGATGCTCCAAGACAAGGAAGTCATGTTCCAAGAATAGCTCGCCGTGCTAGTAAAAGACAGCATGGAAGAAATGAGGCGTCGGAAAGGCAAAGTAGCAACGGTTGAAGCAACCACTCCCTCACCACAGGATACTTAGGACTATTCCACTGTCATGGCTCTGATGGACCACATGGAGCAATCAGAGCCGGTCAACTCATGCTACCAGTGACATGGAGTTGTATCCTTGCCTTGCAAAGCTTTTCTATCACATTTCCACCTACGTCATTCTCTCTATTCGGGCGTTTTCATCATCCTACATTCATGTTTTTTTTATTCCACTGCACTTGTTATGCACGCATTGCATCTTAACACAAAAGCATCAAAAGTAAAATTTAATGCACACACACATTAATAGCATATGCATAGGCATTTTTCCTGGTAATGAAAATTAGATAAGCTTGCCTGTTAGGAAAAGGGATCCATTCCTCCTCAGTCAATACTACATGGACATCCAGCAAGTGAGGGAGCCACCACTCATCGAGAACAAGGTGACAAATCCAAACGCCCTGAAGGACCTACACCTCTAAAGGGAGATAAAATGTTAGGATGTGAGTCGCTATGCGAGCAATCTCTATATATATATATATATATATATATATATATATATATAACGTCATGCATAAGGGCACTAAAAGAAAAGAGAAGATAGAAGGCGCAGACAGAAGTTGGCCCTAATAGAAAAAGGTGAATGGAATAACTCTGTCCCTATCACATACCTTGGAGAGGAGTCAAAGCATGTATCTAAAAAGGATCCCCACCGCCCAAGGGATTAGCCACCCCTCACTCACTATCAAAGTAGCCTCAGCAACTTCCTAGGTACCTATTACCTCCAAGCAAGGGGCAGAGTGAATCCACAAGCCCATAAGGGAGTAAAAGAAAAAGGATAATTGAAAAAAAGTAGGTGTAGGGCCTTAGGGAGTTTGGTGCGAAGCCTGTTCCACCACACAGCCCAACTAAACTACTACCTCACCCATTCCGGAGCGCCACCTATAATCCAGGATGTCTAGGCAGTGTCGGGTGAGTTGGAGATTCCCTCCCTCCTAACAACAGGCACTAGAAGCTTTCCAAAAGCTGAGGGCAAACAAAAATAGCAAGATAATAAAAAATAACATCACTCATGCATAACTCTTGACCATTCATCTCATCTGCTTTGTAAGGCACCGCCTGATTCTTGAACCAGGGGCATGCCAGCTGCCTTTTGGTTGAGAATTTAGCAAAGGATACCCAAACCTGGGGTATGTCAATTGCCTTATGGATGAATCTTCCATCCCAAACTAGGGGCATGTTAGCTGCCTTGTGGTAAGGCACGTGCAAATTTGCAACAACACACTCTCGACTAGGGGCATGTCAGCTGCTCCAATGGTTGAAAACCTCATAATCTACCTAAGAGCGTGCTAGTTATCACGTGTGTGGATGCACTAAGCTGGAACTTTGGTCACGTACATGTTCATGGCTATACTGATCCAAGCTTTTACTGTCAAATCAAAGGGTGCAATCACTACCTTTCAGAAAAGGATGTGCAATTTTCAGAGTGATCAAATGCAGAGAGTAGGCCTCTCTTCAAACGTTCCTGCAAGTAAACCATCCACCAAATGGCACAACAACAGCCATGGGATTCCTGAGGATAAGTCCGAAGTTGAGGAAACCCAGTCGATCTATGGAGTCGCTCTGAGCCATACGCTGTTGCCCAAAGTCAGAGGCTCTAAAAGATATAGAGATGACACAGACTCCTGAAATTCGTGCTCAGCTATCTGATTCATTGCATGTTGAAACAGTCTAATCATGGGAGCTCTTTTGACAACTTGTTCAGACGCTTGTGATTGAAGAGGAAATCGCCATTGCAACAACGTTTGCTTAACCGGTTCAAACTGCTGCCATATTTTGCCTGTTGACTTGGTGCTAGGGTTTACCCAACTAACAGTTAAGATTGTTGATTTGATGCCTAGACCTAGACAAATGAAGCCGACATCGACCTTTGTACCAGGTAAGGCGTAATCCAATGATTCCCCAATTTGACCTTCATCCACTCCGACAAAGTCGTATCGGCTTTCCACTCTAAGCGTGTGGAATACAATCTTCTTTGTTGGACTTGCTCCATGATGGAGAAGTCCCATATTTCCATCTTCTTCTAGGCCTCGGGCGAGGTCTAGATGGTCCCATCCCAGATTCACTTCGGGCGGATGAATCTTGGTGCCATCCTTGTTGGACTTGCTCCATGATGGACAAGTCCCACTTCCATCTTCTTCTAGGCCTTGGGTGAGGTCTAGATGGTCCCATCCCAGATTTGCTTCGAGCGGACGAATCTCGGTGCCATCCTTGTTGGGCTTGCTCCAAGACGGACAAGTCCCACTTCCATCTTCTTCTAGGCCTCGGGCGAGGTCTAGATGGTCTCATCCCAGATTCCTTCCAAGCAGGTGAATCTTGGTGCCATCCTTGTTGGACTTCCTCCATGACGGACAAGTCCTACTTCCATCTTTTTCTAGGCCTCGGGCAAGGTTTAGATGGTCCCATCCCAGATTCGCTCTAGGCAGACGAATCTCGGTGTCATCCTTGTTGGACTTTCTCCAAGACCAACAAGTCCTACTTCCATCTTCTTTTAGGCCTCAGGCAAGGTCTAGATGGTCCCATCCCAGATTCGCTCCAAGCAGACCAATCTCGATTCCATCCTTGTTAGACATGCTCCATGACAGACAAGTCCCACTTCCGTCTTCATCTAGGCCTCAGGCGAGGTCTAGATGGTCCCATCCCAGATTCACTCTAGGCGGACGAATCTTGGTGCCTTTTTTGTTGGACTTGCTCCATGACGGACAAATCCCATTTTTATTCTTCTTCTATGCCTCAAGTGAGGTCTAGATGGTCCCAGCCTAGATTCGTTGCCAACGAATCTCGGTGCCATCCTTGTTGTACTTGCTCCATGATGGACAAGTCCCATTTTCATCTTCCTCTGGGCCTCAAGCGAGGTCTAGATGGTCCCTTCCCAGATTTGCTCCAAGCGGACGAATCTCGGTGCGTTTTTTGTTGGACTTGCTCTGTGATGGACAAATCCCATTTCTATTCTTCTTCTAGAGGTCTAGATGGTCCCATCCCAGATTCGCTCCGGGAGGACAAATCTCGGTGCCATCCTTGTTGGATGTGCTCTATGACGGACAAGTCCCATTTTCATCTTCCTCTAGGCCTCAGGTGTGGTCTAGATGGTCCCATCCTAGATTCGCTCCGAGCGGACGAATCTCGGTACCGTTTTTGTTAGACTTACTCCATGACGGACAAATACCATTTCTTTTCTTCTTTTAGGCCTCGGGTGAGGTCTAGATAGTCCCATCCCAAATTCGCCCCGGGCAGACGAATCTCGGTGTCTTTTTTGTTCGATTTGCTTCATGACAGACAAATCCCATTTCTATTCTTCATCTAGGCATCGAGCAAGGTCTAGGTGACCCCTTCGTAGATTCGCTCTAGGCGAACGGATCTTGGTGTCACCTTTTTGTTAAATTCCCCACCTACACTGTTTTCCCCACCTTTCGGGCTGATACACCCAACTATCCAGTTGACATCCATCATCAGTCTATCCTCGGTCAGCAAGTCCGGTATCTTTCCATGCATACTCCTAGGCCGAAAAGTTTGCCATTTGCCAAGTTTCCCCCCTGTCGTGCGACTAGCTCGACAGCCTTGTCCAGGCATCCCTTGGCATGTGTCGAGAATCCCTCACGCTCCCCTCTGAGAGCTAAGCTACCCATTAATTATCAGCATCACCCTCATGCATCACCCAGCATTAGGGTCATCCTTTGCATCAGCATCATGCATGGGCCACGATTCATAATTTTGGTGCATCCACTGAATAAGTGGTTCACGACCCCACAACAAATACCACCCTCTTGTAGACTCAGGTGGGGCGTCTTGTCAACCCCGAGCATCGTTCTCGGTTTCCTTTGTCCCTTGACCTCACTTAGGGAGGGGCATCTGTAGACATCCCAATTTTGTAGTCACTTGACAGCAGGCTCCTCTAGAAGATGCTCTGTTTAAGATCACTAAAACTCCTAATTTTCAAACCAAAAACCTAAACCCTAGCTCCACCATAACCCTCAACCCCACACAAGCCCAGTCAGGCCCACACCAGTCCACTTTGACCTAATCAAAATTAAAACAAAACGAAGCACATTTAAAACCCAAATCAATCAAGGGAAAACCCTAATTCAAGTCAAAATTAAATAAAATCCACTTAAAATCCAATTAATTAAATGAAAACCGTAATTCAAGTCAAAACTAAATTAAATCTACTTAAAATTCAATTAATCAAACAAAAACCCTAATTCAAGTCAAAATTAAATAAAATCCACTAAAAATCCAAATTAATCAAATAAAAACCCTATTCAAAGACAAAATCAAATAAAATCTATTTCAACCATTTAAAATAAAACTAATCAAGTGGAAACCCTAATTAAAATCAAAAATAAATAAAATCCACTTAAAATACAAGTAATAAAGTGAAAACCCTAATTAATCAAATAAAAACAATAATTAAAACACAAAAACCCTAATTGAACTCAAAATCCTATTTAATTAAACACAAAACCTTAATTAAAGTCGAAAACCCATAAATTAAAATCTAAAACCCTAATTAAACCAAAAAACCCTAATTAAAATCCAAAATACCTAATTAAACTCAAATTCTTAATTAAAATCCAAAACCCCAATTAAACCAAAAAACCCTAATTAAAATCCAAAAAAAACTAATTAAACTCAAAATCTTAATTAAAATCCAAAACCCTAAAATTAAAATAGTTAAAACCCTAATTTAAAATTGATTAATTAACCCTAAGTCACCAAATCAAAAACTAAATTCAAATCACAAAACATTAAAAAAAAGCCTAAATGTAAAACCCAAAATCCATTAAATACCTTAAAAACAAAACCCTACAACAAAAGAAAAAAAAAACCCTAAATACCCTAAGCCCATCTGTTAAGCCCAATAAGCCCATTCCATTTCTCAACCAACAAACCTTATAAAAGAGGAAAATAATTCTGCCGATCCTCTCCAGCGTCCCCCGCAATCTCTAGCGACATCTCGAAGAATCTGGAGCATATCCCAAAGTCCCATGATCTCCGACCAGCCTCCTCCAAATCACACTTGATCCAACGGTGCTCATCCACGGGATGGAGAAAGATTGACGACCCTGAGAAGCCTCGTTGGAGTATAAAGCCCGTTGCTGATGTGGAGCTAAGGGACCTCTGGAAAGCCGTTTGAGCCCTCCTTTCGAACTAGAGAAACCCCAGAAGTCCCCCAGCTTCAGAGCACCTCCCTCAACTCTTTTTCGCAACCCAGAACCCCAGCTATCTCTGCCAAAGCAACCACCAAAGGAGCGTCGCCAACCAGCCTTATCGGGAGAAAAACAACTTGGTACTCCCTTTCCCCTTTCCCCTTTCCTTCCATCCAGAGCATCCCCCATTAGGTCTAGAGGACTTCCCTAGTGTTTTAGTTGTGATTCGCCGGAGGGGTCACCCCTGTCTGCCGCCGTCGCCACCATCATCTCTGATGGTGGGTTCACCACCACCGGTGAGGCCCCAGGCCTCCCAGGTCCTAGCAAGGCCCCATGGGTCTTTCCTTCTTCCTTCCCCACTTCCTCCTCCTCCTCCTTGAGTTCGTATCACTCAGAGGAGGCCCCTCAAGCGCCTAAAGATGTCGCCGATGCTTTGTCGTCGACCGCCTCCACCATGGAATCTGCTAGGGTGCTCTGGTCATGCCAGCTCCAGACCACTGCCATCGAAAGCTCCCCTGCGACCCTCGAAGATCCTCAAGTCTCTGCCGGACCGCCGACGCTGCTGCAACACCTCCTCGACGTCGATAGTCCATCTCGCCGGAGCTCGTGAAGGGGGAAGCGCCCCAGGCCGTTCCAACCATGCCTGTGCCGCCCGCGAGCCTCTCCAATCTCTACCGTGCCAAGCCATTGCCTCTAGATGCACCGTTGTGGAAGTCCCCATCGCCGAAGAGGAACGCTGGTAGGGAGGATCGACGGCGCATTCCAATCGTCGGGGGTTCGATACGAGCCATCGGATTACTTCCCCATCTCCTCCTCCAGCTTCCCCCTTCCTTTGATCTCCGATCAACCACTGGGAGGGGCTCAGATGGGCCTCCCATGCTGTCACCGCCGGCGATCTTCGAATTGTCGGCGGTGACTATTAGTGTTTTAGGGTTTTTTTAAATCCATCATTTAGGGTTTTAATTGCTTTCTCACATACTTTTGATATTTTCCACTTATTGCATTTCGTATTTTTGCACTTAGCCATGGATTCCATTTAAAAATCATGTCTGCATTGAAAATTAATCTTTAGCTTCATATTTTAACCACATTTGCACTTCTGTGTGAATTTTGCACATTAAACACTGAGTTTTTAGGAAATTACTATGGTGCAATTTTCACACATCCCAATGCCACATTGTCATTTGATCCATCATCTGCATATCAAAATAGAAGTCACCGAATATATTTTGATCCAGATTCTCACACTTTTTGTGAATTCTACATTTTAGTCCTTGTGTTTGTCCTTTATTGTGTTTAAATCATGTTGTTGTTCTCCCTCTTTATGTTTTCTTGCCAGTAACATTTTCTAGACATTTTGCACACATCTTGATATATCTCAGACCATGCATCATCTCCATACATGCATTTATCACATCTGACCATTAAAATGACCAAATGGCCCCTGTGCCTCCAATCCCTATGCATGCATTTCATTTTTTGCACTCAACCTTGCATAATTCTTGTCCAAGTCATTCCATAGAACTTTTTACACACTTAGGTACACATTCATACATTTTATATAGTTTTTGTCACATTTGCGTATCAATCCATCCCTTTTTGGAGAGCCTTCATCTCATGTGTTTCTTTCGTGGATTTTTCTTTACTTTGTTTTTAGGGTCCCTCATCCGACAATCAATTTGATTTTATTTACTCCTACGTTTCGGATTTTTTTCAATTTGATTTGGATTTCATTGCTTAAAGGCATACACGAACTAACCGAAAGGGCCACATTGGCCCATTTGTGGATTATTTCTCCTTTTTGATTTTCACGACTTTTTCCATGATTCTAATGACTTTGGTTGACTCCACTATTTATCTTTTTGAAATTAGTATGGCTTTCTGAGGCGTTCTTTCCAAAAACACTATCGTTTTATGTGATTTTCTTCACACATCACTAATTGAATGTTTTATGTGGATATCTTTGTAATTTTTCCGTTCGGACTTCCATGGTGTTTTCTGCACTTCAAATGATTTGGGTCTATTGTATTTTTGATCCCCTTGACGCTGGTGTGATTTTCTGAACCATTCTTTACAAAACATTGTCATTTTATGTGAATTTCTTCATATGTCACAGTTTACCAATTTTATGCGGGCTTCTTTGCATTTTTGCCATCTTGATTTCCGTAGTACTTTTTTTGAATCTAATAACCTGAGTCGGTTGCATTTTTGGCATTCTCTAGACTTGTATGATTTTCCGAGTCATTCTCGCCCAGAACCTTGTCATTTCATGTAATTTTCTTTGTCGTGTCGTTTTTTTATGATTGCGATGCTTTATGTGGATTTCTTCACAGTTTTTGCATACCATCTTGCACCTCCATCTAGTCTTGTCTTGGCATTGAAATTAGCATGTTTAGAGCATGATCTAGGCTTAGCAAGCATTCATCCAGCCTTTAGCAAGCGAATTAGACTAGAAAGACCAAGTTTCTCAAGCGTATGGGAGTGTCTAACGCCTTCCCCGTGCGTAATAGGAATCCTTACCCATCCTCTAGTTAGCATATACCTGGCCATGACATTTGCATCTCATGCATTCAATACTTTGTGGCTTTCCTCGTCTTTCCTTTAAAAGACTAGGTGGCGACTCCATTTCTTTTTCCTTTCATCCTATGTCGCGCATTCGCCATCTTGGCGTGGCTGTGATCTCCTCCCTCTGGCGTGACTCCGCGCTTGATCCCCGGACGGGCATGGTCACACTACCCATTGAGAGCCACCCACGGCTTTTAAATCTCTGTAGCATCAACTAAGTGAAGGGTATCCTCTTCCTTTAACACGCATAGAACTTTTCAGCCTAACTGAAGGCAAACAAATAGTCGAACTAAGCTAGCAAGCGATCCCGATAATGAACTCTGTGAACATGAAAAGCAATAAATGCAGATAACAAGCAACTAAAATCTCACCTAATCAACAAGACATGCATTTTTTATCAAATAATAAGGTCACTTTTAAATAATTAAATTGCTCACAATAATAGCTTCCACCACAATAATCATAATCATCACAATATTGTTTGGATGAGTCTTTTTGCTTCCATATGGATTTGTTCAACAAGGTTTTCCCAAGTACTTTTAGCCAGGGCATTTCAGCTGTTCGTTGGTTGAAGAGCATAAGTAGCAAGGACACCAGTTAGTACACGAGCAACATGGACTTGCAAAATCAACAACATGACAGCAATTCCTCCACAACAATTCAGGTGTGGTAAACATTATTCGGAGAATGCCTGAGGTTAACATAGCCAAGTACTTATTTGTAGCCAGAGCACAATGACACAATAAGTAGTAGAACAGAGAATAGCCTCAACATACCAGCTTGAGACAGACTACAATTTATCACATCACATCCTGCAGTATGAGTGTAGCTCAGGAAGGTGGATGAATATACAAGCCTCTAGTCAGTACACAATTGTGTCTTTGGCCTCAACCAAAATCAACCTCGACCACTTCAATGACTCAAAGTGCGCGAATAGTCACAGCCTAAGCCTCAAGTCTTTACATCTTCTAGTAATGCCCAACACTTCCCGTGGTAGCCTGACTCGATGAAAGAGACATCTGTTTTGCCTTGGTATCTCCTGATCCGACTTTTGTTTTCATTGAGCATCATTCGCCTATTATGCTAGGGGCATGTCATCTACTTTCTAGCTGGACTCACACAATCTGCTACTTGGTTCATCAATGTCAAGTTGGTTGTTCTTTGATTAGGACCCACACATCAAATGATTAGCCGAGACAACAGCATGACTGTGGTCTCCACACAGCAATCTAGAATTTGGTAAATGTAATCAGGAGAATGTCCTATAGTAGCACGGTCAAGTACAAAACCATCAAAACACTATGGTTGAGCAAAACACACCCTAGACATGCCAATCAGAGGCAGGCTACAATCCCAATCAAAGGTCTTTATCAAGTTGCCACAATACCTTCTGTCTTCCAAGTACAATACAGGAAGGCAGTTGGGTATACATACTTCTAATCACTAGATGAATGCATCACTTGCTTTGACTAGTGGCAGTCTCAATTATTCCAATGGTTCAAGAGACATCTGGCTCCCAAGACTCCATACCCTCAAGTGATGTCTAGCTAGTTCGATACTAGGGGCATGTTAGCTGCTTTTTGGTCAAAAGTCACATATCAGATGCCTGACAAAACACGAACTTACAGTGTAACTGAACCAGAGCCTTCGACTAGGGGCATGTAGGCTGCTTTGTGGAAAGGGGGACTGTTTTGAGAACGCTTGGTGCAAACTATCTTCCAATTGATGGTCAGGTGCACATTCTTATGAAGAAGTGACATTCATTACATAATGGCTCCTACAAAGCGACAACTATAGTAGGACACTACAACAAGTCAAGCATTAGATCTGGAGAATCATTGGCATGTCACAAACACTCTAAAATCACGACGGCGTTGGGCATAAACAACTAATCCCCAACTGTCTCAACTAATATCCCACACAATGGCGATGATCCAGGGTGCACTGGTGCTTGAGAATAAGGTCCCATTAGCAAATCCTTTTGGCTAAACAATTGGTTAGGACCTTTGCATCCTTGTCTCCCTGATTTGCGTCCGAAAGGATGGATTTCAAAGACAATCTCCTTGACTTCACTCCAAGATGGATGAGGACCTTTCCCTCTAGATTCTCATTTCGGAAGAAACATAACCCAGAGATATATCTTTCGGGCTGATATCCCAAACTATGTGGTCGACATTCGTCAATTTGCCATTCTCTGGTCGGTAAGTCTGAAACTTGCCATATTCTCTCTAGTCAGTAAGTCTAAAACTTCCCATCTCTCGGTCGCTAAGTCCGAAACTTGTCATATCTCCCTCCGATCGGTATGTCTGAAACTTGCCATCTCTCGGTCGATAAGTTTGAAAATTGCCATTTCCCCTCTCGGTCAGTAAGTCCGAAACTTGCCATCTCTCGGTCGGTAAGTCCGAAACTTGCCAAATCACTTCTTTGTCGATAAGTCCGAAACTTACTATCCCTCTAGTCCAAAGTCCAAAACTTGCCATCTCCTGGTCGGTAAGTCCGAAACTTGCCATCTCTCAGTTTGTAAGTACAAAACATGCCATATTCCCTCTGGTCGGTAAGTTCGAAACATGCCATCCCTTTGGTTGGTAAATCCGAAACTTGCCATCTCCTGGTCGATAAGTCAAAAACTTGCCATCTATATGTCGATAAGTTCAAAACTTGCCATTTCTTGGTCGGTAAGTCCAAAACTTGCCATCTCTCGGTTGGTAAGTCTGAAACTTGCCATATTCTCCTCCAATCAGTAAGTCCAAAACTTGCCATCACCGGTCGGTAAGTCTGAAACTTGCCATATCCCCTCCAATCGGTAAGTCTGAAACTTACCATCACCCGGTCGGTAAGTCCAAAACTTGCCATATCTCTCGGTCAGTAAGTCTGAAACATGCCATATTCCTTCCGATCGGTAAGTCCGAAACTTGCCATATTCTCTTCTCGTCGGTAAGTCTGAAACGTGCCATTTCTCGATCGGTAAGTCCGAAACTTGCCATCTCTCGGTCGGTAAGTGTAGACACCCCGATTTTGAGATGACTCATAGATGAGCTTTCTAGATGTTGCTTTGGATGTGGCTAACCCTTGAATCTTATTAGCTAAACCAATCTTAAACCCATAGCAGGCCCGCAGCCCAACTAGAAATCTAGACAAGTAGGGGAGAGCACTTAGCTAGCACACCTAGCTAGCACACCTAGCTAGCACACCAACTCGGTGCACATACCAGGCGCCCAGCCATTTCACAGGCTGCTGGCTGCTGGCTTTCCACCTCCCATGGCTGTTACCTCTACCAACGAATATGCCATGGAATCTTCCAGGCATTTCGACTACGAGGCTCCTTGTTGTCCTAGGAGTTACCCATGAGGAATCCCTATATATAGACCCCATAAGCAACCATTTGAAAGGGCTGGATTATCTTGACATACAGCTGCACTAGCTTTCTCCAGAATTCTGCAACCATCCACTTGAGCACTCAAGCTTTGCCTTACATCCAGAGGTATTCTCAACCCTTCCAAAGCATCAGGGAACTTCTTATCTTGGGTCTTTCTTTTCTTTCTTGAAGTAACATCTCGAACAAGGTAGGCCCTTTCCCAGTTTTCCTTTAAAGTTCTTGTTCTTTTGCAATGAAATAGAGCATGCTATTAATTACACATATATGGTCTAATTTTTCAATATATTCATGAGGGTTCAATGATGAATTTATTTATCCTCTTTGCAAGATGCTCTTCATGCAAATCAACACTTTTGATTGTAGTATGTTTAATTTATTTCTGGCATAAAATATGCACTATGTTGCCTGCATGAGCTATCTTTTCCTTATTATATTCTTGGTATGATCATCACTTACAGATGTTTTGTTGGGTCTACTTGTTTCATGTTTGTACCTTTGCATTTTGCATGTGTTCTTGCCATGAACCCATTTAGTCATCTTGTTCTAATGATAATAAAATAGCTTTGATCAGATGCATCCCATCATGCTTTTAACTCTTAACACTCGCATGAATCAACCTGCATTAGCATAAATCACCCATCTTTATTCTGGGTCAGGTTCTGGATCAGATTGCAGTCTGATCCAGATTTTCTAGGGAGCACCTATATGGCGCACCAGAGTGGCGCACCTCTCCAGCGCACCACTCTGGCACCCCATTCAGGATCACCAGACTGGTCAAAGAGTAAAACATTCACTTTTGCACATCTGCTTGCATGGCTTTCTGAATGATTTTTGACCTGATTCTTTTACCTCTTGCTTTTTTTTGTTCCATGGTTTTGCATGCATGCTTTTGGTTTGAAAGCAAGATTGTTTCCTAGTTGTTTTCCCGTTTGGATAATTAGTCCTTGGTCAGAATCTAGTAGGCTGGTTGCATCTTACTCCAACATGGAGAACCTTATGCATCAGCCAATGATCCAGTGGCATGGCTAAATCCTGCATCTTTCATTTAGCATGTGATCCTGTGTGAAGCTACCAGCCCTTGAGCACATGGTCCACAGGTCATTGCATTTGCATTTCATTCACTTTTAAGGCATGTTCTCCATGTTTTGCGAAAGATTTTATATGGCACGACTTTCCAGAATGCATTTTAAGCGATTTAGCATTGAATGGATTTCTATTTTCCCACAGCACATCTTTCTAGCCCAGACTAAAGCACCAGTCTGGCACACCAGACTAAAGCACCAGTCTGACGCACCAAACAGGTGCATCAGCCTATTTTTAGTAGCACACAGCAGGTTTTTATATGGTATTTTAGCATGCTTTCTCGACATGATTTGCTTCTGGATTTTTTCCTGGTTTTCTTCTTTGATATATCAGGAAGGCACAACTCTGTTTTTAGCCATTTCCATGAATGTTAGATTGCATTTGGCATATAGCAAAGCAAGGATGATAAATCGCTCAAAATACTTAGATCCTTGATCTTATTCATGCAATATCTTTGTGTAGACACCCTAAATTTCTAATTTTGCAGGATAAGGATGTGGTGGCTGAGCTCTAACCCTATCAAGGCCCTTTTAATTCATGGAAACCCAATTGGGCCGATTGAAGCCCACTTGGGCCCATGGGGGCCCACAAGGCCCACATAAGCCCATGGAGGCCTACGAAGCCCATCAAGCCCGAATTGAACCCACAAGGCCCACATAGGCCCATATAGGCCCATGAAGCCCATTAATCCCAAATTGAACCTAGAAGCCCATGAAGGCCCACAATGAGCAACCTAGCCCATTCCTTTTCTTTCAATCTCACATTATTTCTCCCTCCCCACATGCATAAAAGGATTTGATCATTTTTCACCAAAAAGGACACCTCACCGAACCCATTCTTATGCTGCCAGAATCCTTACCATGGCGTGGGGGACAGCTGCTGGCTGCCTGCGAAGATGGCATAAGGTGCAGGAGCAGGTGCCCGTTCTGATGCACAGGGGTAGGTGGCCATAGAGACAGAGCTCGCAGGCGGGGAAGAGAAAAGGAGAGGAGGGTCCAGAAAAGAGGAGGAGAAGAAAAAGAGAATTGAGAACGAGAGGGGAGGGGGAGCCATTCATTCAGAGCGGGAGGGAGAGAGCCAGAGTGCGAGTGCAAGGAGAGAGCGTCGCGTGGAGCAGAGCCCGCCGCCGTCCTAGAGCTCCAGCGAACCCATTCCAGCCAGGTACACACCCCGATCATCCTATTTCATCTGCATTGTAGTTTTCTAGGTTCTCCTCCCCTTCTTGGAGCGTTTCCAAGGGATCCAGAGCGTTCCCTTGGCCTCTGGGGTCTTCCCGTGCCCCGCCGTCGCCAAACTCCGGCAACGGAGGTGGGGGGGGGTCCAGGAAGTTTCCTGGACCCCCGAGCCTCCTCATCTACTCCCCTAGTCTCCCTCGACGTCACCAAGTCCCGCCGCGCCGCTCCGGAGCCTCCAGCCGCCTCCACGCACATCGCCGGAAAATCGTCCCTGTGGTCACCGGCGCCGGAGAAGACGACCGGGGCTCCGCAGTCCTCGCGTCCCCGACACCCCCGTGCCTCGCTGCAACCACCCAAGCATCCTCACAGCATCCTCGGACTTCCCCGGACACGCTCGTGCCTTCAGAACCACTCCAAGGACGCCCGAGCTCCACAGCCACGCGACTCGTCGGCGAAGACCGCGGCGACGGCGATCTGACGCCCCCAGCCGCAGGGCCGCTCCGGAGCGTCCCAGACCCCCCGATCCTCATGCCACGAGCCTCCGGAGCCTCCAGCCACCTCCAGGTCGTCGCCATAGGCCATCGACGGCGAGCGAGGTGGGGGGGACGATCCCTCCATCGGAGGACACATCCACTCCGTTGGATGTGCTCCACCTGCCCCCTTCTTGCTTCCAAGGTGGTCTGATCTGAGATCAAGCCATCGAGAAGCGATCTTTCAGCCCCCTTGATGGTCGCCGGCGGCCGTCGAGCATTTTAAAAAAGGAAAAATTAAAAATCATGCATATTAATATAAAATACAAAAAAACATACTTTTCATTGCATTTAGGTCCTTCTGAAATTACATTTAGGTCCATTCATTGCATCTAGGTCCATCCATCATTTTTCTAATAACGTTCGAATATAGTTTTAACTGAAAATATTACATTTCTTATCCTGAGTTTTTTGAGTAATGTTTTCAGAATTCAAAAATTGCATAAAAGCCCTCCAGTGTTTTCAAATGT
>JAMKQA010000654.1:0-27369 GCA_024699735.1 Posidonia australis | reverse complement strand
TTGGTGCGCCACCTTGGTGCGCCAGCCTTGCTCACAAATTGCTGAACTCTGGCTTGCTAATGGGTTTGGGGTCTGGTTTAAGGACTGATCACATCCAAAGCAACATACGGATACTAATCTCCGGGTCACCTCAAAATCGGGGTGTCTACATTTACCGATCAAGAAGAGAATATGGCAAGTTTAGGACTTACCGACCAAGAAGGGAACATGGCAAGTTTAGGACTTACAGACCAGAAGATGGTAAGTTTAGGACTTACCGACCAAGAAGGAAATATGGCAAGTCAGGACTTACTGACCAAGAGATGGTGACTTGATAGATGCCAACCAGATAGTTCGGGATATCAACCCACAGAAGGAGGTATCTTTGGGTTCTGCTTCTTCTGAAATGAGTATCCAGTGGGCAAGGACCTCATCCATCTTGGAGTGAAGTCAAAGAAAATGTCATTGAACTTCGTCCTTTCGAATGCGAATCAGGGAGACAAGGATGCGGGGGTCCTTACCAACTGTTTAGCCAAAAGGATTTGCCAAGGGGACCTTTATTTTCAAGTACCAATGCACCCTAGATCATTTCCACTGTGGGGGATATCAGTTGAGACAACTGGGGATTGGTTGTCTATGCCCAACGCCATCGTAAATTCAAAGTGTTTGTGACATACCAACGATTCTTCACATTTGATGCTTGACTCACTGTGGTGTCCTGCTATAGTTGTCGCTTTGTAGGAGCCATTATGTAATGAATTTCACTTCTTCATAAGAATGTGCACCTGACCATCAATTGAAAGATAGTTTGCACCAAGTGTTCTCAAAACAGTCCTCCCTTGCGTAAAGCAGCTTACATGCCCCTGGTCGAAGGCTCTAGTTCAGTTACATAGTAAGTTGATGTTTTGTCAAGCACCTGATAGGTGACTTTCGACCAAAGAATAGGTGACATGCCCCTAGTGGAAGACTCTGGTTCAATTACACTGTAAGTTGGTGTTTTGTCAAGCACCTGATATGTGACTTTTGACCTAAAAATAGCTGACATGCCCCTGGTCGAACTGGCTGGACATCACTTGTGGGTATAAAGTCTTGGAAGCCAGACTGTAACTACAGATGCTCCTTGAACCATTGGAGTCATTAGTCAAAGCAAGTGACGCATTCATCTAGTGATTGGAGATTAGTATACTCAACTGCCATCCCGTATTGTACTTGAAAGATGGAAGGAATTGTGGCAATTTGACATAGAGCTTTGATTGGGATTACTGCCTGCCATTGACTTGTTCTACTCAACCATGGTGCTTGATGGTTCTATACTTGACCATGCTACTGTAGGACATTCTTTTAATTGTATTTACCAAATTCTAGATTGCTGCGTGGAGACCACAGTCATGCCGTTGTCTCCGCTAATCATTTGATGTGTGGGTCCTAATCAAAGAACAACCAACCTGCCCTTGATGAACCAAGTAGCGGATTGTGTGAGCCCAGCTAGAAAGCAGCTAACATGCCCCTAGCATAAAAGGTGAATGATGCTCAATAAAAACAAAAGTCAGATCAGGAGATACCAAGGCAAAACAAATGTCTCCGGCATCGAGTCAAGCTACCACAGGAAGTGTTGGGCACTACTCGAAGATGTAAAGACTTGGGGATTAGACTGTGACTGTAGGCGCACTTTGAATCACTGAAACAGTGGAGGCCGGTTCTGGTTGAGGCCAGTGACACAATTGTTTACTTACTGGAGGCATGTATATTCATCCACTGTCCTAAGTTACACTCAGATGGCAGGATGCGATGTAATAAATTGTAGTCTGTCTTAGGCTGGTTATTCTTTGTTCTGCTACTTATTGTGTCATTGTGTTCTGGCTGCAAACATATACTTGGCTGTGTTAACCTCAGGCATTCTCCAAATAATGTTTACCACACCTGAACTGTTGCGGAGGAATTGCTGTCACGCCATTGATTCTGCAAGTCCGTGTAGCTTGTACACTAACTGGTGTCCTTGCTACTTATGCTCTTTAACCAATGAGCAGTTGAAATGCCCCTACCTAAAAGTACTTGGAGAAACCCTGTTGAACTAAACCATATGGAAGCAAAAAGGCTCATCCAAACAAAATTGTGATGATTATGATTATGGTGGTGGACTCTATTATTGTGAGCAATTTAATTATTTAAGAGTGACCTTTTTGTTTGATCAAGAAATGCATGCCTTGTGATTTTAGTTGCTTGTTATCTGCTTTGCTTGTTTAATGAGTTCATTATCTGGATCGCTTGCTTGTTTAGTTCGACTGTTTGCCTGCCCTTAGTTAGGTTGGAAAGTTGTATGCCTATTAGAGAAGGATGACACCTTCGACTCAGTTGACACTACAAAGATTCACAAGTCATAGGTGGCTCTCGATGGGTAGTGGGTGTACTCAAACTCACTGTAAGGTATTGTAATGGACCTGACTCCATGCCAAACTCTTTAAGGTCCTACACCTACTTTTCTTTTTAATATCATTGACTTTTCTTTTACTCTCTCATAGACGTGTGGTTTCACTCTAACCTTGACTTGGAGGTAATAAGTGCCAGATCTATTCAAAAGGCCTTTATTGCAAGAGGGTGGGTCAGTCTCTCAAAGGTGTGATTTTACTGAGAGCATACTCCGACTCCTTTCCAAGGTACGGTAAGGGTAGAGCTACAACGCACGCCTCTCACTCTTGGGTTGACTTCTGTCTTCGCCTTCTGTCTTCTTTATTCTTTTATGTCCTTGCGAATGTATGTTTTCTTTTCCAGCTCACACTCTCAGTCACCCTTAACATTTTATCTCCCTCTTGGAGGTGCAGGATCCTTGCAGAGTTTGGTCATTTCATTCGGCTTTGATGTTCGATGACTCCCTTACTAACTTGGTTGTCTAAGTAGTAACAACTAAGGAGGGATAATCCATTCCGCCACAGGCAAACTTTTCTGATTTTCATTATCGGGCAGAATGTTATTGGCAAAGCAAACTATTATTTTTTGTTGCTTTTAATGTTTTTCTATTTTGTGTTTTCCTTTATTTTCAACTTTTGTGCTTTTTTTTTTGTGTTTTGATATATGGTGATGCAGAAAGAAAAAAAAAAGAAAAAGAAACAAAGGAAACGAATACAACTCCAATCCTTGTCATTATTGTTTTGTCGATACCATTGGGACTCATAGTAACTCCTAGCAGTGCCACTGGAAACTGGAATCAAGGCAGGTGTAACTGAAGCTATTAAAACTGTTATTGAAACTGAGACTGTCACTGTGAATGTTGAATCTGCTGGTGACATTAGGATTGTATCTGTTGTTGGAGTTGATATCTGCTATGATGGCTATCTCCTACCAGATCCAGGGTATTTGCACGTGCTGTGTCAGATCAGTGCATGACAAACTAACAAACTTTTGGCTAGGCCCCCCGCAGAGGAACAAGAACAAGGGTGGCACACATGAGTGTCGCCGTACAGAACTTGGGAAAAAGCAAGAGGACAAACAAAGTTGATGAGACCCGATAGATTCCCCGGGAAAGAATTGAGAGAGAGAGGATAAACCCCTAAAGTTCTAGCATCCTCGGAGCTTGCCGGCTCAAACAAGGTAAGGTCGGCTATTCTAGGGTGTGCACGTGCATGTGCAGGTGTGGGTGCAGGTGTATGTGTGTGCTGCCTCCTGTGGGTTGATGACAATGTCTCCATTGTCAATCAAATCCTGGACAGCATTCTGGAGAGTAAAACACTTGTTTGTCGAATGTCCATGGGTGCGATGGAATTGGCAGAACAAATTCGTCTTATACCACCTGGGAAGCGGGCTCAATGGTGGACGAACCTCCGATAGCTGTAGGAATGGCGCAACTTTAGGAAAGATGTCACTCAATGACTTTCCAAGTAGGGTGAAGTCGCTTTCCCTACGGTGAGGTCGCTTTCGCCGTTGTTGCTGCCCTTGCTGAACAAACACAACATGATGTGTCGGCTCAATGGTGGTGTGTGGGTGTGTAATGCATGCTGAACTAGATGCTAGTGAGGGTAAAGACATGGATGTGGGTGATGTGCCAACAACAAAGGTCCCACTATCAATCAAAGTCTGAACGACATCTCGTAGAGTGTGGCAATTATTAGTCAAGTGCCCTAGGGCTCAGTGATAATTGCAGTATACGCTGGCGTTGTACCACTGAAGAAGTGGAGTTGGTGGGGGACTCGGATCCGAGAGTCTCATAAGCGACACAACCTGAGGAAAAACAGCGCTCAACGGCTCACCCAGTGGAGTACAGTCACTTCCAACGTGACGTCCTCGTTTCCTCTTATGTTGTTGTCCTTACCGAGCCAATGCGACATGATGCACTGGCTTGATGGTGGAAAGTGTGTGTACAGCGTGTAATGATGACCTATGTATTGGGACCTGAACTTGATGCTGAGGTGGGCTGTGAGTATGCTGTGTTGTGTGTGGTGTTGAGCGCGAGAGCAATAGCTGTGGCACCAGTACGGCTCGGAGCGACAGACTCGAGAAATGCTATACTCAAATGGGTTGGTTCTTAAGTGACTATGATGCATGTTGTGACAAATGCAGTTGTAGTGCAGGAGGTAGAGATAACGCCCCCATCGCCAGAGCAGTGTGATGCTGAGGCGATGGTATGGGCGATAGTGCAGTGGGATGAGCCTACAATGCTATAGTGGTCTTCACTGGAGCCTCAGGGGTTGAAAAAAGACACTTATCAAGATCAAGAGGATTGTGCTCAAGCCTGCTTGCAAGGCTGAAGACACATCAAAGGATAGGTCTGAAGGTGAGAGCGGAACAAGAGTAGTCCCCAAAACAGATGCAACCACTGTTGCTTGAACTCCAGAAACAAGAGGGCCCGAGAAGTGGGATGCAACTGGCGAAACTTCAGGGACCCGTGTGGTAGTCACCGCAATCGATTCAGTGACAGGCCCTAGATCGGCTTGTGTCTGCCACTGTCCCGGAAGAGGAGATAGGGATCCTCTATGATTCCCAAATCGAGACGCACAGAAGGAAGAAGAAACAGTCAAAGTAAGAGAAGGAGGATCTAAATGTGGGTCCCCCTTCAAAACAATAACCAAAGGCTTACAGGTCTCTGAGGCCATGGCTAACCACAAGCAAAAATGAATGGAGTTGTGGCAGAAGACAAACGCACGAGCTCTAAGACGAGCTACTATCAAAAAGTGATCAATAGCTCAAAAAAGGCAAGAGAAAACAACCATGGGAGGCCAGCCACAACGGAGACACCTGAGCTCCTAGCTAAGGACCTCGCAACAAGCTACCTGAGAAAACAGGCAAGAGAAACAGGTATCAGAACCTGAACAATGATGCACAGACAAATGCGAGTTATTAAAGTGGCATCCAATGACACACAATGTGGATGAATGACCTAAAGTGCACTCTCTCACCGTGCATGTCCCATATGGGGTTGACCACATGGGACGCACTCATGGGTTTTAGGTTTTGACTATGGTCAGAAAAGTACGGTTCCCGTTCTAAATCCTGGCCAAAGCGCAGGCAGTGAACGGGTGGTGCGTTGGTGGCCTCGTCTTGTGCAGTAGCATGGAGCTGTACCCTCTACTAGCACCGACACAACCCCAGACAAGGGAGACAAACTAGCAACATGCCCTTTGCCAAAGCCATAAAATGGGCTACTAGAATTGTCCTTCTTAAACTATGGGTGGGCTCAGAGGAGAAGATGCATGCTTTATATAATCAATCATGCAATATGCTTTTGTGTCTTGCATTTTATTAATCCAAGGGGATTGTGAGCATTTGTCTCTAGTTATGCCTTATTATTTGTTTATCTGAATTTGTGTGTTTTATTTTAACCAGAAAGGGAAACAAACATGTCTCTACTTTCCTAATCATGGCAAATACAAAAAGGGGAAGAAAACACACAATCATGGCATCCAAATACTAAACTAACAAGCAAAAGGCATGAGCATGGCATGTACTAATGTGGTGCTCACAGGTAAGTGAAGAAAAGCAAGCATCATAACAAAAAGGCATGAATCAGGTCATGTGCATGTGTAGTGGCATAGCAATAGTGTAAAAAGGCATGTACAATCAAAGATGTGCAAACAAACAATACAAGCAAGCAAACACAAAGTGTACAGACCAAAGACAAGCAAGAAAACCAAAATGAAGGCCAGAATCAGGTTATCGCCAGTGGAGTCGCCAGTTCCTGTGACCATGTTGGTGGAACCTTGCACGGCTCTCCAAGGTGCGTGGAAGCACACAAGGAGTCCTAATACCGTCACAACGAAGATGGTGAATCTGGAGAAGGAGACTAGACTCAGAAACACTAAGGAAAGATAAGAAAATGATAAGGAAAAGGAATCGCCACCTAGTCTTTTAATGGAAAGACGAGGACAACCAAACACAAAGGAAAACCTAAAGAAATCAAGGCGAAGAAAACATATGTATGCTTCGTGCCTAATGAATGTAGTGCACAAATTAATGCGGGTCAGAGAAAGGGTAAGGATTCTTGTTACGCATGGGGAAGAAGTTAGGCACCCCCATGAGCCTGAAGAACTCGATCTTTCTAGGTTTCCTGCTTGCTAATGGTCTGTTGTGTATATGCTTGTCTACTCTGAATGCACATGCCTAAGCTAAATGCGAAAGTATGCCAAATCATAGTAATGAATGAAAAGAAAAGAAATAATAAGAAAAATAATCCAAAGGACAATGTAGGCATTGTAAATGCCACTTTACTGTATGCCCTTAGGCAGTGAGGAAAATCGTGAAAATTGGGAATACTCAAAAAACGTCACGCAAATTAGCGAAAACTTGAAGAAATATGAGAAAATCAAACGGGAGAAAATAATCCTCATTCAGGTCAATGTTGGCATTGGCAAGCCTATTAATGTACGCCCTCGGGCGATGGAAATCCAAATTAAATCAAGATCATGAAAGTCGGAAGAAATTCAGGAAACAATATGAAAATCAAGTTTGAAATAAGTTGGAAATGTGTGCATGATGCAAGAAAGAAGGCATGAGGATACAAGCACAAAAAAAGGGAAATAAAATGTACGAAAAGAAAGCGTGTGAAATATGTAAAATTCTAGAGGCCTTTGTGCAAAAAATACATATCCTAAATAATGGTTGAGATTCTAGGGCTAAATAAGCAAAAATGATTAAGAAAACACTTTTTATGTAATTTTGAAGAAGTTTGGGGGTTAAATGTGCAAAACTATGCATTTTGGACAAAATCAGGATTCTTAGGGTCCAATCTGCAATTTTGCCAGTAAAACATGTGCAAGATAATGGATTTATGTTTGAAAACATGAAACTTCAAGGGCTATTCTGCAAATTTACCCTCAAAACATGCATTCAATGTGAATTCAGCAAAGTTTAGGGTTTAAAATGCAATTTTGAACACATTTGAGTAAAAAATTAAATCTCCAAGGTTTAATTTGCAATTGTGCCAGAAAATCATGCATCCAGAACAATTTTAATAATGTTCAGGGCTTTTTGTCAAAATTTGGACTTAAAGTGAATGAAAACTAAATAAGAAGGTTTTATGTCAAATATTAAATTCTGGAAAACATTAATAAAAAGGTACAAGGGTCGCACTACAATTTTTCAAAACAAATCATTATTAAAATGATTAAAAAAACTCATGCAGGGGCTCAAATGCAAGAAATAAGGACCTAATTGCAATAAAAGAAAAGATACAGAGTTTTTTAAAAAGAAACTTTTATTATTTTATTATTTTAAAAAAAAAGAGTGACGACCGTGGGCGACAGAACTCCGCCGTCGACGGCCATTCTGGGATGTTCTTTCAGGCCATCTCGATGCCTGATCTGGCATCCAAGTCCACTAAGAGCAAGAAGGAGGGAATAGGAACACATCCAGTGGCTCCGATGAGGCGTTGGACGGTTGGAGGTTGCTTCCCACCTCCCTCGCCGTCGACACGACTCTAGCAACGGCGTCGAAGAAGAAGAGGTCTCTGGAGGCAACGGTGCGGTGTTTCTGGGCTCTAAAAAGGCTGAGGGTGCGGAGAGGAAGATTTTCCTCCATCCAGAGGCAAGATACGTGCCATTCTTCTTCCTCCCAATCAAGCTCCAATTTAGCTCCGGCGACGGTGACTACGGGGGAGGATCATGGCTTGAATCAAGGCGCTGATGCTTCCAATGTGTTGGGAGAGAGCAGGGGAGCATGTCCCGGGGGTCTGCGAGGCACTGCAAGGAGTGAAACGCCCGATCGTGCTTCACTATGGCCCTTCTTCTCCGATGACGGCGACTGCGCATCCGACGAGTTCTTCCTAGAGGCTTCCAAAGGAAACATCGCGGTGTCTCGAGGGGTGGAGAAGCTAGCGGAAGACTATCCTAACCAGATGGAGCACGTTAGGGCACGAATCAATCACTAGATTCGTGTCCCCACCTCCCTCACCGAAAAATCGTGTTCAGCGACCCAAAAAACACTGATTCCGGCCAAGGCAACCACCTGGCGCTATTGGAATCGATTGGGGAAGGTGGAGAGCTAGAATCAAGAGAAATTGAACTCTAATTGGAGCTTACTTGAGCTGGCAGTGATGGAGGTCGTCGGAGCTCGCTAGAGCTCGCCGGAGTTGGCCTAAACCTTGAATTCTTCTTCTCTCTGAGCTTCCTCTCTAATTTGAGACTCCTCTGGTGGCTCTGGTTGGGAGAAAACTCTTTGATTGCTCTCCTTTCAAATTTTCTAAGTTTTTCCCTCCTTTTTCTCCCCCTCTTTTCTCTTGTAAATGAGGGGGTATTTATAGGCTTACAATGGCTAGGTAGTTTGTTATGAGTTGTTATGGTTAGTTAGAGGTTGTTATGGTAGAGTGGGAAGTGGTTAGGATTATTATGGTAGAGTGGGAAGTGGTTAGGGTTGTTATGGTGGAGTGGAAAGTAATTAGGGTTGTTATGGTGGAGTGGCAACTGGTTAAGGTTTGTTATAGGTTGTTAGAGGTGATTAGAGGTTGTTATAGGTTGTTAGGGTTTAGGTTTACGGTTTAGGATTTTAGATTAGGGTTTTTAGGGTTTTGGATTTAGTTTTGGATTAGGGATTTGGATTAGATTTAGGGTTTTGGATTAGGTTTTGTGGATGAAATTAGGTTTGGATGTCTAGTTGGTTTTTGGGAAAAGTAATTGAGAGTCCACCAACCAAAAGTCCATTCCAGATGAGACTACCTGCCAACTTGCAAAATTGGGGTGTCTACAACTACACTAGCACATGCCATGTTCATGCCTTTTGCTTATTCCTTGAATGTTTGGATGCCATGATTGTGTGTTTTCTTTCCCTTTTTGTACTTACCATAATTAGGAGAGTAGAGACATGTTTGCCTCCCTTCCTAGTTAAAGTAAAACACACAAACTCAAACAAACAAATAATAAGGCATAACTTGAGACAAATGCTCACAAATCCCCTTGGTTTAATAAAACGCAAGTAAAAGATACAAAAGCATATTGCATGATTGATCATATAGGGCGTGTATCTTCTCCTCTGAGTCCACCCACAGTTTGCGAAGGACAATTCTAGTAGCCCGTTGTATAGCTTTGGCGTAGGACATGTCGCTAGTTTGTCCCCCCTTGTCCGAGGTCGTGTCGGTGTTAGTAGAGGGTATAGCTCCATGCTACTGCAGGAGACGAGGACACCAACGCACCACTCGTTCACTGCCTGCGCTTCGGCCAGGATTTAGAATGGGAACCTTACTTTTCTGACCAGAGTCAACACCTAAACCCATGAGTGCGTCCCATGTGGTGAACCCCATGCGGGACATGCATGGTGAGAGAGCACATATTAGTAGCATTCATGTGCATGTGTGCCATTCATACCACCCGTGACTGAGGCAGTTACTGTGACCACCACCAAGGCATCTGATTTGATAATGTCCTGTCCTTCGGTTGATTTAGCTCCACTTGACACACAACTGGCTGCGATTGCTTCATCGGTAGGAATTCAACTCGTAGGATCCTTGAACTTCCAGCCCCTTTTGACATCCCTTCCACTTGCTCTTCCGGCCCTCAGTACTGCTACTGATGCTTTTCTTACTGTGCAATCTCAGTAGCTACTGGCCCTTGCGCAGAGGCTGCAAAGCATGGCCTTTTCTCTAGATCCTATTTTGACTACACCTATTTGTCCTGTTCTAGAAGATCCATCTCCGCCAGCTTAGGTATTTCATGCTGCACCAGTCACACCACCACCGCAGTCGTCGCCACAACTTCTCGTTGTCTCAACGACAAGCGCTACTTCTCTGCCATTAGTATCTTCACCATTGTACACACAACATATTCCTCCATTTGCTGGTGGTCAACCTTTTGGGTTAGCGAGAGTACAACGGCTAGTGAACCCTGCCATACCGGTTCATCAGTTGTTGCTCCTACATACAACACCACGCCTAGCACAGCATACTATCATTCCTGCACCCTTGCATTAGGTACAAGCCTCAACATTAATTCCACCACAAACCACATACATGCACAGGTATGCTGGTCATCACGCCACTACACCAGGTAACGAGATGATAGATTCGGAGGAGCACATGGGTGCTATAGATACAGCGTACGCGAGACCTGCCCCAGCTCACAATCAATGTCAGCAACAACCCCAGATGCACTTCTCACCAGGATGAATGACTTGGAGAGAGCATTACGACAAGTGCAGGGCGGGGATCGCCAGTCTTACACCTTCCGGGACCTCTGCTACTTTCCATAGGTTGTACTCCCTCTGAAATTTCACATCCCGGAGCTTAAAAAGTACAATGGGAAAGGCTGCCCAATCACACATCTTAGGGAGTATTGCACTGATCTTGCTCATTTGCAAGCTGACGAGAGACTACTTATTCGCCTTTTCCATAAGAGCCTCACAAGTCCAGCTTTAAAGTGGTTTACATCTCCGGATATGACCACCATTAAGACCTAGAATGACCTCAGCCAGGCTTTTCTGGAGCAGTATTCATTCAATCTTGACATGGTCTCAAAGCGCGAGGACCTAGTCGCAACAAAGTAGAAGGCCCACGAGCTTTTCGGGGAGTAGGTCTGGCGCTGGCGAGCCCTCGCCTCATAGGTTCATGATAGACCTTTTGATGAAGAATCTATCAAGATAATAATCCGAAGGGCACAACCAACCATAGGGGCCCTACTGAGCATTCAGCCCATTTCCACATTTGCATCCCTAATCAAAGCTGGCACCTGTGTCGAGAGCTCACTGCATAGCCGAAGTTTTCCTACATTAACGGTATTCGCCAAGCAAACCATGGCTTCAGGAGGAACCAGCAACAACAATGGCAGTCGCAATGGATCCAACACCGGATATGCATAAAAGAAGGACACAACCAAGAATGTCGTGGCATATGTAGGAGCTCCTGTTATACCAGTTAGTGTGGTGGGCTCGCCAGCACATAGTTAGGTAGTCTATACCCTTGCATCTAGGGCACCATGCACATCACGAATCACCACCACCACTAAGCCAGTCTACCAGCCCACACCGGCATGGCAAGGGCGTAGCCTAGGACCGAGACGACCTCAACGACCTGAGATGGATTACACTCCTTTGGTTAAGCCATTAAGTGTCGTGTTTCCTAAGGTTGTGTCACTTCTGAGGCTTCCAGAAGTTCGCCCACCACCGAACCCACTTCCGTGGTGGTTTAAAGTGGATTTATACTGTAGTTATCATGGAACCGTGGGGCACTCTACGGATAATGGCTTTACACTCCAAGGTGCAATTCAAGACTTGATTGACTAAAAGGTCATCGTTATCAACAAACATGAGGCAGAGTCTGCGCCCACTGCACCAACACTCCATTCCTCTGCACCAACACATAGTAATATAGTCAACTGACCTTTGCCTGAGCATGCACCTAAAACTTCAGGAGTTCATCTTCCTTCTTCTAATGAGGCTACACCTTCGCAGTTTGACCCTTCCCTTCTCATTCATGACATCTCAGATCATTTTCCTTATCAGCTCAGTCAGTCTTTTATTGAAGCTACTAGCTCTGCAATTAATATGATCCAGCTAACAGCCAGACCGAGGCTTACAGTTGCAAAACCTACCATGCAATCCACTCCATCATTCGTCAGTTTGCTAGCCAAGCCGAGACATGACCTGACCCATCAAACACCAATACCCGCTTCACCAACTTTGGTCCCAGTGGAATTGAAGGCCCGTGCTCCCGTAGTCATCAACCTGACACAGGATACTCACCGTATGCCTTACAGCTATGCCACAGAAATGTGTGCTGAGGTAACGCAGTCAGGGTGGGTGTACAAAGCCTTAGTTCCTGCAAACAAGCCAAACCAACCAACAACTCCATCTTCCCAACCAAGAAGCCAAATTCCCAATCATATTCCTGAAGAAGTAATCCCGAGAATTAACCCCACCACTGCCAAGATGGACCCACCTATAGCTGACGTTACGGCCCACTTAAAGAAAGTTAAAGTAGACATTTCCATTTGAGACCAAATTCATACGTCAGTTGAACATCAAGAGGCCTTCCTCCGAGTTTTCCAAGCTGCCTATGTTTCCCAATAATACAACCATCGGCTTTGGAAAGCATGGTAGGGATGATAGTTGCGCCGCAGGTGATCTCCTTCTCAAGTTCAGAACTTCCCCTGGCAGGGACCAATCACAACCAACTCCTATTCATCACGGTGCAGTACCAAAATTTCCGCATTCCTTTTACTTTGGTAGATAATGGCGTCGGTTTAAATGTCTGCCCTTTGCGAACCGCAAATCAGGTTAGATTTAAATCAGAGGACATTACCCTAGCCGTGAAATGAATGACGGCATTCGACAACATGCGTCATGATGCTTTAGGGATTGTGTTCATTCCTTTGATCATCGGTCCTACCCATTTTGAGGTTGAGTTTTATGTTGTTGACCTCGAACCATCCTTCAATCTCCTGCTTAGGCGCCCTTGGCTCTTCACCAAATGATAAAGTTCCATTGGAACAACGACATTGTTGTTGTAATGGCTGAAAATCTTGAAAAGGAGAAGGTTGAGGCAGTCTCTTCTGTATCTCTTCAGACAGTCCATTTTGACCCCAAGCCTTTTGATGTACTATACCATGTCGACCGCTTTGAGTCGGTCAATTTCATTCCAATTCTCGAGCGTGCTAGCCATTTGGCCGCTTTTGGCAATCCTTTCATGATGGTCGAGAATCTATGTCAAAGGTGGGGGTATGAGAAAGGAGCACCTCTCGGGCAGAAAGGCCAAGGAGTCGCTGAACCAATTGCTACAGAGAAAAGACATGAGTTCGAAGTATTAGGATATGAGAGGAACCCACAGGACGGATTCTCGAGAGGTCGTAAGTTCCAAAATCTTATTATTCCACGACGTTTAACTAACTTTGTTAGCGCAGGATTACTAGATCCCAATCAGAGTCTTGATCTTGCAGAGTCTGAATGGAGTAAGCCAATCAGCGGATCAGAGTGGGTGTGTGTTGAGGACTACTACTCTGAGGAAGAAGTTGTGGATTGCATAACGGATTCCACATCGTCCGTTCCACCAAGGACAGCTATGCTGGCATTGCCACCTCCAAAGTCAACCGATGGTCTTCCTACAGATCCAGTTGTAGTCTCGGTTTCAACATGAGCAGCCTCAGCCCCAGCTTCATCAGCATATCAGTTAGCTTTGATGAGGTTACAATCAGGTCAGCTGAAATCATCGCTTGTAGTACGGGAAACTACCAGTTCATACTATGTGGATTTTGCTTCTGATGAAGAGGAGGGAGATGCTGTAGTAGCGCAAGTTGACAGCATGCTCAGTGATTTGGAAGTTCTATTTCAGGAGCAATTGGCGGCACTGGTGGAAGACACAGAGAATGAACTCAGGCACAGGAAGGGAAAAGCAGTAATGTCAGAGTACATTGAAGAATAGACAATTTCACAGGATCAGTCTACTATCATGGCCCTAGAAGAATACAGTTCATTGAACGCTAGACCAGAGAAGTTTATCTCCAATCAATCGGGAGGTGGGTCTAGGTGGTACTATCAGACTTGGCCCCACTTGAGTAGTGGAGTCGAAAAAAAAAGATCCTGAGTTAGGCTTAGGAGAGAATACGGGCGGCAGCACTCACATCAGTCAGCCAGAGAACAACTGCCCACCTGTCACACACATTGTACAAAATAAAAGCAATTATCCACCTAATAAGGCTGTGGAAGAAGTGAAACAACCAGGTACATTTGCAAGTTCGAAAATGGTAGAATTTGAGATCGTCAGAGGTGCATACAAGAAGACCAGAGTCACAGTAACTATTCTAAAGCATCATCAGGGGCTGAATGTGGAGCAAATATGTACCTTTGGAGACATAGATCCATCATTCCAGCAAGAAGTCCTTTCTGAACTTATCGCATATGGAGAGGAGGAGGATGCAGAAATAAGGGAAGAAAGTCATGACGCACTAGACTTCCATCCTTATGACGATGATCCAGAAGGCCCGAACTTGCATGTAGAAGAAGAAACTAAGTCTGTAAACATTGGCACCACGGAAAGTGTCAAGGAAGTGTGAATTAGCGCCTCACTGACAGCATAGACCTGGGCAGAACTTGTTGAGTTCTCAGAGAATATACAGATATCTTCGCCTGGAGCTATGATGACATGGTGGGGCTAGACGTTGAGGTAGTGGTGCACACCTTACCACTTAAGCCTAACGTCAAGCCGGTCAAGCAGAAATTGCGTAGATGGCGACCGCAGTGGCTAATGAAATTGAAAGAGGAAATAATGAAGCAGCACAAGTTCAATTTTCTAAAAGTCATCCTCTACCCAGAGTGGTTAGCAAATGGAGTTTCGGTGCCCAAGAAAGATGGTCGGGTTCGAATGTGCATCAACTAGAGAGACTTAAACAAAGCAAGCCCAAAGGATAATTTTCCACTCCCGCACATTGATGTATTGGTGGATAATACTGCAGGACACAAAATGTTGTCATTCATGGATGAATTCTCATGTTATAACCAAATCAGAATGGTGGAGGAGGATATGGAGAAAATGTCCTTTATCACCCTATAGGGAGTGCTCTGTTACAAAGTTATGCCATTTGGGCTCAAGAATGCCGAGGCCACATACCAAACGGCGATGACAGCATTGTTCCACGATCTCATGCACCAGGACATCGAGGTCTATGTGGATAATATGATAGCCAAGTCAAAGGAGCCTGAAGAACACATTGCTTGTCTAAGGAAGTTGTTCAACCACTTGCGAAAATATAAGTTGCGGCTTAACCCCAACAAGTGTGTATTTGGTGTGTCATCGACAATCTATTAGAATACATCATCAGCCAAAGAGGAATTGAGGTAGATCCGAATAAGGCTAAAACCATCATCAAGATGTCTCCTCCTACAACAGAAAAAGAAGTCCGAGGGTTGCTGGGGCGGTTGCAGTACATCAGCCGGTTCATTGGCCAATTAACACCAATTTGTGAGCCGATCTTCAAGCTCTTGAGGAAGAATAGACAGATTTGCTGGAGTGAAGAGTATCAAGAAGCTTTTGACAAAATCAAGAAGCTCTTGGTATGGTCACCAGTTTTAGTTCCTTCGACACCAGGGTGTCCCCTGTTGCTCTATTTGTCAGTAACACAACATTCAATGGGTGCAGTCTTGGGTCAACATGATGAAACAGGCCACAAGGAGAGGGCCGTTTATTATTTGAGTAAAAAGTTCAATGATTGTGAGGTTAAGTACACTGTAATCAAAAAAGTCTGCTTATCCCTCGTCTGGGCCACACAACGCTTGAGGCATTACATGATGGCATATCCAGTTTTATTGCTATGCCGACATGATCCTACGAAATACCTGTTCCAGAAGCCCACACTGGTGGGAACATGCGTCAAGTGACAGGTGCTCTTGTCTCAGTTTGATATCACTTTTGTCACTTAGAATTCTATGAAAGGACAGGCTATGGCAGATCATTTAGCAGATCTACCTTTGCCAGAATATCAACCTCTGTAGACTCAGTTCCCTGATGAGGATATACTATTTGCCATGGAGGAGGATGAGTCAGAAGACCCTCGTGACAAAGAGCAGTGGCATCTCTACTTTGATGGCACGGTTAATAGAAAAGGCATGGGCATCGGTGCAGTACTGGAGACCCCGCAAGGCCAGATGATCCCACTTGCTCGAAAGTTAACCTTTGTGTGCACCAATAATGTGGCAAAATACGAGACATGTATTCTTGGCTTGCGGGCTGCATTAGAACATGGTGCGTGGAAATTGCATGTGCATGGCGATGCCATGCTGGTCATCTCACAAGTTAATGGTAAATGGAGAACAAAGGACTTGAAACTGGTGCCATACCATGACCATCTTCTAAGACTAATGGCCGAATTTGAGGAAATACGTTTTTCCTTCATGAACAGCGCCAAGAATGCCTACGCAGATGTGCTAGCCACTCTCACATCTTGATTGTCCATATCATAGGATGATACGGTGAAAGTGTTAGTAACCTGCACAGACCAGCCAGCACACTACATGAGCATAGAAGAAGCAGACTTCATAGCAGAGCTCCCATGGTATCATGACATTAAAGTCTAATTGGAAACCGGGGTTCACCATCTAGATGCATCAGCAGCAGACAGAAAGACTATGGTCCACCTGGCTTCAAAATATGTGCTTGGAGCAGGTCACTTGTACAGGAGGTCTTACAATCAGATGCTTCTACGCTGTCTGGATAAAAAGGAGGCTGATACAGTAATGCTACAAGTGCATGCTGGGACATGTGGACCACACATGAATGGGGTGTTACTAGCTAAGAAAATAATGTTACAAGGCTATTTCTAGTCAACCATGGAGACAGACTGCTGTCAGTTTGTGTGAAGATGTCACAATTGTCAAGTCCATGGCAACTTCATTCATACACCCCCACAACAGCTCCACAACTTGTCGTCGCCCTGGCTTTTTTCAACATGGGGAATAGACGTTATCGAAGCTATCCACCCAGTAGCTTCTAATGGACATCAGTACATCCTGGCAGCTATTGATTACTTTACTAAATGGGTGGAGGCTGCTTCTTACAGGACAGTGACAGCCTCTGTGACTGAAAAGTTCATCAGAAATAATATCATTACCCAATATAAGGTCCTGCATTCAGTTATTTCTAATAATGGGATTTCCTGTAGGAATTCCATATCAAACATTACAGGTCCTCGCCCTACCGTCCTCAGATGAATGGGGCTATGGAATCCGCCAATAAGAATCTAATTAAGATTCTTAAAAAGATGGCGGAAACACATAAGGACTGGCATGACAGGCTCCCATATGCATTGTGGACTTACAGAACATTAGTCCGGACTTCAACTGGAGCAACTCCATATTCTCTAGTGTATGGTATGGAAGCAGTCCTACCTATAGAGATAGATATACCATCGCTCAGAGTCCTGAAAGAGGTAGAGTTGGAAGAGGTAGAGTGGATTGAGGACCGCTTTGTTCAACTAAACTTGATAGATGAGCATTGATTGCAAGTTATGCATCATGTGTAATGCTATCAGAAACGCATGGGCAAAGCCTATCAGAAGAAGGTCCGACCTAGAAGCTTCTTGCCAGGGGACCTGGTCTTGCGAGCTACACATCTCCTTGATGATCATGGAAAGTTCAGAACCAACTGGCGTGGACCATTCGTAGTCAAACAGGTCTTGTCTGGAAGAGCAGTAATCTTGGAGGACATAGAGCACGTCTAACAGTCGGAGTCAGTTAATTCATGCTACCTGAAGAAGTACTATCAGTGATCATAAACCATGTGTCCTCACTCTGCAACACTATCATCTTTCTCCATGCATGCATGAATTCATTTTATCAATATTTTTCTACATCCATGTAGCCTTGCATCTTAGCACATACTAACTCCAATTCAGCATACGCATCTATAGGCAGGTGATTGTCGTCGTCATCACATGCATGGATCTTAGTCCGGTGATGATAAGCAGAATAAGCTTGCTAATGTAGGGAATGCGTAGCACCTCCTCAGGTGAATACTATTCAGGTAGCCTAGGGAGTGAGGGAGCCACCTTTCATCGTGAATTGAGCGAAGTATCCAAGCCGCTCAGGGAACACACACCTTCCAGAGGGAGATAAAATGTTAGGGGCAAGAATGAGAGTGTGAGAAATAAAATAAAAAACATATATCTGTGAAAGGGAATAAAAGAATTAGAAGACAGAAGTCGCAAATAGAAGTCAGTCCTAAAGAGAGAGGCGTGACGGGTAGCGTTGTCCCTACAATTTATCTTGGAGAGGAGTCGGATTGAATACCTGGGAAGCATGTTCCAAAAAGGGCTAGCCAACCCTTTAAACAGCAGCAGCTCCCCACCATGGACTAGGTACCTATTACCTCCAAGCCAGGGATAGGGTGAACCCACACGCCCATGAGGGAGAAAGAATAAATGAAATAAAATAAAAGGCAAGGGTTTGGTCCCATGGGCTTTGGAAAGGAGCCCAAGACACAATATTGCATTTCTAGAGAGCCACCTAAAAAACTAGGGGCTTGGATAGAGTCTCATGAGGATTAGAGCTACCATTCCATTTTATACATGGCGATAAGCATTCCAATGCTGAGGACACTAATAAGATCCTAAAAAAATCATTCAGCATACATGCATTCTTCTCATAAACATCATTTTAAAAATGTCGCAGAGTCTAATCTGGTTCTTTTAGCTGGGACATGTTGGTAGTTTTCGGCCTAAATGGATAAGGAGGACATCGCCTAAACTAGGGGCATGCAAGCTGCTCTTATTGGTTAGGACCACTTATGTCAAACCAGGGGCATGTCAGCTGTCCTATGGTTAGACACACTGAGCCAACACTCGACCAGGGGCATGTAAGCTGCTCTTATTGGTTTGGGCCATTCTTGTCAAACCAGGGGCATGCCAGTTGTCCAATGGTTAGACACACTGAGCTAGTACTCAATCTGGGGCATGTCAGCTGCTTTACAGGTTGAGGACCCCTATAATCTACCCAGGGGCATACCAGATACCTCTTTCGGCTTCTTAAACACCTTATGTTGGCTCAGTCATCAAACAATCCCGATCATCAAGGTTTAATGGCTATCTCTCATTATTTTGGCACCTGGTCAAGACCGGTTGGTAACCAAGATCTCTCGCCGAGGCCATACGCAAGATAACTTCTATTCAATAGCTTGCTGCTTAGTCGATTCCTGATTGTAACATTCAACTTTGGGCTAGTCCTTCTGATTTTCAATACCACTCGTGCTGCACTCTTTTTGTTTGCATTGGACTTTACAAAATGTTGTTGAATGAAATAAAGTTGAAACCTATTTCTAAACCAATGTTTTGAGATCGTTCTGCGGGATCTCTTCTTCCCTTTCGGGTGTAGCTTGAATCAGGAGAAGCTGAAACCTCCTATTGGTCATGGGTTTCCCCACGATGGTGGTGCGCATGCGTTGCTCAGATGTTCTCCAAGCATGGATTGGGAAATTAACAGTTAGTGACCCCGACAAGCTGCGGACTTGGGGTATCTCGTCAAAGTTTCTGGATATCGCAAATGTGGAGGTCTCCTGTTACTTTTTGTGTACAGCTACCCGATTCTGGAAGCCAACCCATCATGTGTTCTGCTTCGGAAGAATCGAATTGACTCCTACTTTCGAGGAGGTCCATTGAGTGTGCAGTCTACAGAAGTTCCTAGGACCCATTGTATTTATACGGCGCGACGGGTACTCCTCAGTCTTGAGTGAATTGATTGGCCTGTCAACCGTTGATTGTAGTCATCAGCTCATCTGTTCAGACTAACAATCTCCTATGCTACAACTAGCTTACTTTGACAAGGTGGCCGAAATGTGCACCTTGTTCGGTGATGAGCTATGGTTGAAAGGCTTTGTTGTCTGCTTCTTAGGAGAGTTGATTTTTAGCCATGGTCGGACGGTCGTGAACATTGAAGTTGCCAAAATTGAGTTGGCAGTGGTCACCCATCGGATAGATTTGGTCCCAGTTATCTTGGCTGAAACCTACCTGGCTTTAGACCGGTCATTACGACGTTGCCGGCACTTTTATGGCTGCGGATCTTTTGTACAGGTGTGGTTGGCTGCTCATCTGAGTGTAGAAGTCTTACACCCGCAATGGTCGCCTTTTGAATCCTACTGTCAAAGTAGTCATGCTCACACACTCACCTCGGTTCGCAAGGAGTATGAGCACTTGGAAAGTTTGATAGAAGACAAAGTCATCTGGCACATCATTCCTTCAGCAACTCATAACTTTGAGACTTTCTTCAATACAGCCGATATGTAGCTTATCATCTTGCCAGGGCTGACTGGTGGAGTTGAGTATCACCTAGTTCGCGTGATGCGGTAGTTTGGCTATCAGTAAGGCTTTTTTGTTCGGGGGCTAATGCCAGCCCGATTCCAAGAGTACCCTCCGAGCTCTTATGCTATGACTAAGGAGCTATCTCACCTGCTTAGCGGCTCCATACGATCAAAGGATCTCGTAGTCATAGAGGAGAAAGGTTGCATAGCAAATTATGAAGTCAAAGTTGAGGAAGCCTGGCCAATTTGCAGCATTGCTCCGAGCCATACACTTTTTCCCAAAGCTCCAGGCTCGAAGAGATCCAGGGATCATTGTAGACTCTTGATGCACAGGTCATGCTACCAGTTCACGGCGAGTTGAAATGCATGTAATCACTTCATTGTATTCAACTACTATAATAAATTTCAATCAGAACACTTGTGACCGGCTTGTTTGGTTGCTTAAGATTGATGTGGAGTAGGAACCGCCATTGCGACAACATCTGCTTAGTTGGTTCAGACTACTGCTCTCTTCTGCCTGTCGACTTAGTGCTGGGAACCACCCAGATAATAGTCGAGAATTTCATTTTGTTGCCTAGGGTTGGTCGAATGAAGTCTTCATAGACTTCTAGACCAAGTAAGGCGAAATACTACCGACTCTGTTGGACTTGCTCTAGTTAAGCAAGTCTTGTTTCCATCTTCTTCTAAACTTCGGGTGAGGTCTAGGTGTTTTTGTCCCAGATTCGTTCAACACCGACAAATCTCGACAGCTCTTGCTCTGTTAGACTTGTTCTAGTTGAACAAGTCTTGCTTTCATCTTCTTTTAAGCCTTGTGTGAGGTCTAGAGTGTGTCCCGCATGGCAAACTTTTCCCCCTTTGGTTGACATGTCTGATATCCTGTCATGCCCTTGCCTGCGGGCTGATATCCCAAACTATCCGATTGGCATCCGTTAACTTGCCATCACCCGATCGGTAAGTCCGAAACTTGCCATCTCTCGGTTGGTAAGTCAGAAACTTGTCACATCCTCTCTCGGTTGGTAAGTCCAAAACTTGCCACATCCACTCTCAGTCGGTAAGTCCAAAACTTGCCACATCCTCTCTCAGTCGGTAAGTCTAAAACTTGCCATATCCGCCCTCAGTCGGTAAGTCCAAAACTTGCCCACCCTCCTATCGGTAAGTCCGAAACTTGCCATATCCGCCCTCCGGTCGGTAAATCCAAAACTAGCCATATTCACTCCGGTCAGTAAGTCTGAAACTTGCCATATTCCCTTCGGTCGGTAAGTCCGAAACTTGCCATCTCTCAGTCGGTAAGTCCGAAACTTGCCATATTCTCTCTCGATCGGTAAGTCCGAAACTTACCATATCCTATCTAGGTCGGTAGGTCCGAAACTTACCATCCTTCGGTCGGTAGGTTCGAAACTTACCATACCCCATTCGATGCTTGCTCAGAGAGTTTGGAATCGGTGGTGCCCCCGTTGGTCATGTTCCAGATGGACGAGACCAACCTCCTTCTTTGGGCTGGTACCCTGAACTACCTGATGGACACCCGTCAAGGCATCTATCCTTTTGGTAAGCAGTTCTGGTATCCTATCATACCCCTTTCTATTAAGCTGGTAGCCTGAACTACCCGATTGACAACTGTTACAATGTCCGAAGTGGGCTGATAACCAAAACTATCCGATCCACAGGACTGTTAACTTCATGCCTTTTGATTCTTAGCGAGTGCTCGGGAAGCAGTGGTCTTCTCCTCCTGTTCCCTTTTACTTGTAAGAGGGGGCAAGGTGTCTTTATGAACCTTGAGCATCGGGCTCTGTTTCATTTGCCCTTCGACCTTGCTCAGGGAGGGACATCTGTAGACACCCCATATGCTTGCAGCTGGACCCTAAACCTAAACCCTAGCCCAAAACCCTAGACCTAGCCTAAACCCTAGGCCAAAACCCTAGGTTTAGCAAACCCTAGCCTAAAACCCTAGGCTTAGCAAACCCTAGTCTAAACCCTAAACCTAACCCTAAACCCTAATCCAAAACCCTAACAACCTCTAACAACCTAACCACTTCCCACTCTACCATAACAACCTATAACCACCCATAACAAACTATAACAAATTCTTACCACTTCCCACTCTACCATAACAACCCATAACAAACTATAACAATCCTAACCACTTCTCACTCCACCATAACAACCCATAACAACTCTAACCACTTCCTACTCCACTATAACCACCCATAACAACCCTAACCACTTCCCACTCCACCATAACAACCCATAACAAATTATAACAAATCCTAACCACTTCCCACTCTACCATAACAACCCATAACAACCCTAACCACTTCCCACTAAAACATTAGAACCTCTAACCACCCATAACAACCTATAACAACCTATAACAACCTCTAACCACCTAAACAAATCCTAACCACTTCCCACTCTATCATAATAACCCATAACAAACCATAACAACCCTAACCACTTCCCATTCTACCATAACAACCTCCAACCACCCATAATAACCCATAACAAACTACCTAGCCATTGTAAGCCTATAAATACCCTCCATTTGCACGAGGAAAAAAGGGGAGGGAAAGGAGAGAAAAAACTTGAAAATTTTGAGAGAAAAGCAACCAAAGAGAATTGTTCCAACCAGAGCAACCAAAGGAAGCTCAGGTCAGTGAGGAAGCTCAGAGAGGAGAAAAGTTAGTGTTCAGACAACTCCGACCACCTCTCCAGCGAGCTCTGGCGGTCTTCGGCAACCTCCTCCACTGCCAGCTCAGGTAAGGCTTGATCCCAACTCAATTTCTTTCAATTTCAGTTACTTAGGACCTCCCCAATCTTCCTAAGTTGATTCCAGTAAGGCCAAGTAACTTCTTTGGCCGGAATCAGAGTTTTTTTGAGTTGCCGGACACAATTCTCCGGCAGAGGAGGTGGGTGTGCATTATTGAGTTGGCCATGGTCCCTTCTTCCTCCTCCTCCACTCTGGAAGCCTCTCTCTCACTTTGGACGCTGTTGGAGAAGGGCCGCTGGATGCAGCTTCGCCGTCGTCGGAGAAGATGACCCCTGGAAGGGGTCGACCGGATGCCTCACGCCTCACAGTGCCTCTCCGACCCTCAGGACACGTTCCCCTACTCTTCCCCAACACACCGGAGCACACATGACACAGCGTCGAAGCCCGATCGCGTCCAGCACCCATCGTCGCTGGAGTCATCGCAGGGCATGATCGGGAGGGGAACTTGCGTAGCGTTTCTTACCTCTGGATGGTGGGAAATGTTCTTCTTCGCACCCTCAGCCTTCCTGGAGCCTTGGTCCATCGTTCCAGCTCCTCGAGTGACCTCTTCTTCTCCGTCATCGTCGCCGAAGTCACAACGACGACGAGTGAGGTGGGGAGAAGACTAGGACCGCTTGATGCCTGATCTAAGTCGTTGGATCTTCCCCTCCTTCCCTCTTGCTCACAGTGGGTTTGGATGCCAGATGAAGCATCGGGGAGGCCTTGAAAGGCACCCCAGATGGCCGTTGAAGGCGAGGTTCCGTCGCTGGTGGTCGTCGTTCTTTTTTTTTTAAATAAAAACTTCTTTTGAAAAAACTCTGTTTCTTTTATTTTGTTTGCAACTAGGTCCTTTTATTTTGCTTTTAGGTCCCTACACTAGTTTTTTAATCATTTTAATAATGATTTGTTTTGTAAAATTGCAATGTGACCCTCGAATATTTTTGTTAATGTTTTCCAGGCTTTAGTTTTTGACATAAAACCCTCTAATTTACTTTTCATTCATTTTAAGTCCATAATTTGCACAGAAAACGCTGAATTTCATTGAAATTGTTCTGAATGCATGGTTTTCTGGCATAATTGCAAACTAAACCCTGGAGATTCAAATTTTTACTCAAATCTACTTAGAATTGCATTTTAAACCCTAAACTTCACTGAATTTACACTGAATGCATATTTTTAAGGCACATTTGCAAACTAGTCCCTGGAAATTTTTGTCTTCATCCATGAGTCCATTAATTTGCACATTTAACCCTGAATTTCTTCAAAATTGCATTAAACACATCTTTTGCTGACAAAATTGCAGATTGGACCCTAGAAATCTTGATTTTACCAAAAAATGCACAGTTTTGCACATTTAACCCCCAACTTCTTTAAAATTGCATAAAATGTGTTTTCTTTAACATTTTAGCTGATTTGGCCCCGGAATCTCAGTCTTTATTCAGGACATGTGATTTTTGCATAGAGGCTCCTAGAAATTTACATATTTCACACATGCTTTCTTTTTGTACATTTTATTACCCTTTTCATGCATATCTCCTCATGCCTTCTTTCTTGCAACATGCATGCATTTCCAACTTATTTCAAACTTAGTTTTCACATTATTTCCTGGATTTCTTTCGATTTTCATGATTTTGATTTGATTTAGATTTCAATCGCCTGAGGGCGCACATTAACAGGCTTGACAATATCGACATTGACACGAATGAGGATTATTTTCTCCCATTTGACGTTCTTGGATTTCTTCAAGTTTCCGTTGATTTACGTGACACTTCCCGAGTATTCCCAATTTTCACGATTTTCCTCATCTCCCAAGGACATACAGTAAAATGGCATTTTCAATGCCTAGATTGTCCCTCGGATTATTTTGCATATTATTTCTTTTCTTCTCTTTGATTTGGCATGTTTTCGCATTCACCTTAGGCATGTGCATTTAGAGTAGACAAGCATACACACAACAGACCGTTAGCAAGCAAGAAACCTAGAAAGACCGAATTCTTCGGGCACATGGGGGTGTCTAACACCTTCCCCATGCATAACAAGAATCCTTACCCTTTCTCTAGCCCACATTGATTTATGCACTACATTCATTAGGTATGAAGCATACATGAGTTTTCTTCACATTGATTTCTTTAGTTTTTTTCCTTTGTGTTTGGTTTTCCTCGTCTTTCCATTAAAAGACTAGGTAGCGACTCTTTTTCCTTATCCATTTCTTATCTTTCCTTGGTGTTTCCGAGTCTAGTCTCCTTCTTCGGACTCACCATTTTTGCCGTGATCATATCGAGACTCTTCGTATGTTTCCACACACCTTGGAGAGTCGTGCAAGGTTCCACTGGCATGGTCACACAAACAATAAAGAAGAGGCTATACAAAATGCAGTTTATGATGCTCCAAGTGTGGAGGAATTTGAGGATACTTAGGAGTAAATGTTGATAAAATACAAATTAAGAAATTTTAAATGGTTGGTGACGTTATATCAATTGCAGCAAATTTGGGTGCCTATATTAATGACGGACACTTTTTGAGTTAGTATGTTTCTCTACTTTATTCTAGTATGCTTATCCCTATTATGTATTGTAGTAGTGTCATTACAATGTCATAATGGTGTCATTATCAATTACATTCATGTCATCAGGCATGTCTATAATACAAAGGTGTAATGAATACGTTCTTTGATGGTTACATAAATTTAAAAACAACACTAAAACAATTTGTCTAGCAATATGAGGTGACACTTTAAGCTAAGTGTGAAAGGAAGAACAAGCTACGTTTGATTGTACTCACAAGAGACCAAATTTGCTTACACAATTGGTGTTTGGACAACAACTTAATGAGACATACATTTTAAAAATGTTTAAGAAGCGTCAAGAGGAAATTGTCAACACTATATACTATAAGGCTTCACCATCAAGACAGAATAGTAGTTAATTTATTTATATTGTGAGTGAGATAGTGAAGTTGACAAAGCCACTTATAGCATTTGAGTAGATGTACATAGTTGATTGAGAGCAACACAACATGGATTTGAAATACAACTATCAATCATTTGAGCACACGGAAATACTATACAAGCATATCTTTGCCATGATGAAGAATAGGAGGATAGAACGTATGCTCCTCAGTATTTACATGATTGATGGAAGAAGAACTAAGAGCAGTTGTATGTAAAAGAAACTTATATAATTGAGAGACGGATGGATTACACTCTAAGAAGGTAAGAAGATATCTATCATAGATATTCTGAATTTACCAAGATTTAAACTTTATCAGAGGAAAAATACCTCAAGGTTGTTGATGTTGTAACAAATGTTCACAGAAAATTAACTCCCTCCACGGAGCTAATATATTCATTTCCAATAAATTCTAACAGAAAACCTATGAAAATGGATGCCATGAATGAAAATATGAAAACACCTGTCATCAAAGATTCTCATCCTGTTAATAGACTAGACCGACCATCTACTAATAGGAGGAACTCAACAAGGGAAAAAGTTGTTACCGAGTATTTTCAATATGCTCAAAAGGAGAAGAAGTAAGCAAGGACCAAAGACCAATTACACTATGAATTCCATGATTTTGGTCCTAGTTATCTTAATGAGAACATTCTAGTACAAGATGATCCCAAACACTATTAGATATCACAACAATGGATATTAACGATTCCAACAACGAATGGATTGTATTTTCCCAACTTTGGATTTGCTACTATAGGAGGTATTTCCCAATGACATTGTCAAAGCAAGGACTAAATGTATTTGTCATTTAAGTGTTAGATATCTGTCAAAACACTATCAATGTACCAAGAAAATATGATTTTGTGGTTGTAGACACCCCGATTTTGAAGTCACTTGGCAGCAGGCTCCTCCGGTTGATGCTCTGGTTGCAACCACCAAAACCCTAGCTCACACAAGCCCAATTAGGTCCACACTAGCCCACATGACTCATTTAAACCTGAAATCCAACAAATTAACCTAAGCCCACTTCATCCAGTCAAAATCCACTTAAAAATCCAATAAAACCCTAATTTAACAAATAAAACCCATAAACCACAAAATCCAATTAAAATTCACCCAAAATCCCATAAAGCCCTAATAAAAACCCTAATTAAATAAAATCTGATCAAATCCATTAAAAATCTAATAAAAACCCTAATTCATTTAAAACCCACTTAAACCAACTTAAAATTCAATAAAAGGCCTAATTAATCAAATTCAAAACCCTAATTAAGTGAAAAGGAATTAAAATCCATTAAATAAGACAAGAACACTAATTTAAGCTTAATTCAAATTAAATCACTTAAAAATCCAAATAAATAAGTAAAAACCCTAATTAAAGTGAAATCCATTGAAAACCTTAATTAATAAAAATTCAAAACCTTAATTAATCCAAAAACCCAAATAAACACAAAAATCCCAATTAATAAATAAATAAACCCTAATTAATCCAAAAAACCATAAATAAA